>WEKX01007980.1:0-96392 GCA_013390025.1 Pitta sordida
AGAGAGAGTGATTCCTCAGTGGAAAGGAGGAGTGGAATAGTGATGTCTTAAACACCATCCCTGGAGGTGTTTAAGAAAAGACTGGATGAGGAGCTGAATGACATGATGAAGATAATAGGATGATGGGATAGCATGTTAGGTTATTACAAAACAAAAAAAAAAAAAAGAAAAAAGATGAAGACATGACTCTGAGATTAGCTCAGATAGATAAAACATGGTGTTTATGGCACCAAAGTTGTGGGTTCAGTCCCTGTATGGGCATTCACTTAGGAGTTGGACTCGATCCTTGTGGTCCCTCCCAACTCAGAATATTCTGTAATTCTGTGATATATGCTACTTTCAAATTGCAGGAGTGACTAAATTCTCAAGGAAAAATATCTAATTCTTATCAAGTAGTGACCTAGGAAGAGCATGGATTATTACGACACTACAGAGCTCAACCAGCTCTTTTTAGTCAAATTATCTCCTCAGCTTGCTTAATTGATATGCATTCTTTGTTTGCAAGACTCCACAGGTGCCAGTTCACCCACAATCAAGAAGTGGGAAGGGAATATTGCTCCAAGGGATAGGGTCGGTCAGCAGTAGCACACATGCTAGTTCTGGCAATGGGAATTCTGTCATTGCTCACACAAAGAGAACAACAATCTTTCCCCACACACCTGCTGTTTATGTATTCAGTGACACCTTACTAACGAAAGTGTGCTGTTCTTGTAAACTTTCCTGCTTCTTAGGATGATCATGACCATGTTGGAATTCCTATCACAGATTACCAGAGACTAAGTCCTTGCTATTGTTTTCTAAGCAATCCAAAACATGTTTCCCGTTTTCAACAGAAGAGGATGGAAAAAATTACAGAGAATTTAAGATTTTTCATTTTAGCATGAGAAGCGGAGATCAAAATGCTGTTCAACAGCGTGACATTGGGGAAAACAGAGGAACGCTGCTGAGTGGACTGGTCAAAGACACTGTTAAAACAAAATATTATGAATTTATCTTTTTGGAATGGAATTTGGAATTCCTTCATTATTATGAGCAGAAAGAACTGTAATTGACTTATCTTGTGATGAGTACTGAGTCTGTGACCAAAGGATTTGAATAGAAAGTCAACTTTATTTGAAAATAAACTTATTAAAATTGTTCAGTATTAATCACAAATTCAGCAGGAATATGAGTTTTGGTTCACTGAAACTTCAGATAAAACTCAGTTAAACTCAGTTGTTTAGTTTGGGCTGAAAACAAATGGGTAAATACAAGATTTTGTCATTTTTTATAAAAAATGCTGGTTTTCTCCACTTTTTGCTTAAAGATCATGATAATAAGCCACCCTCCCCCCAAAAACCCAAACCCCTGGAAAATAAGTCTTCATTATTCTGCCCCAGTGGGGGGCAATGTGGAAACTTCTTCTTTATTCTCAGGTGAACATCAAACAGTTTTTAAACCATATTTTCTAAGGGCTGTGACTCACATAATCTGATTTTTTTTTGGTGCCGAGATTTAGGATAAAGTCACATATGGCTGTAAATAACACAGGTTTTAGTACAGTGAAAAGAGGAAAGAATTTGAAAATGTCTGGCCTGTATTTCAGGTGATGAGGGACAGATAACATTGTCTAATGGAAATATCCTGCAAACTGCACCCCAGATGGCATTCCTCTGCAACAGGAACTACAAAGAGCCTGGAGGATGATCTACCTTTGAACCCTATGTCTGGTGCCCTTTTCAGCTGGCCTGGGGATGTATCAATTCCTAACAGTTCCATCACTGCTGAAAGTCTGTCTCAGAAGAAATATTGAAAAGAGTGATTCACTAAGGGAGATACAGGCATAAGTCAGTCTCTCCATTACTTCTGTCTGGCTTGTAGCAGCAGAAGCTATTTTTGTATTTCCAATCTCTACTTTCACTCAAAGCCCCATCCTTCAGAAACATGGCTGGCATTTCAGCACATGTCAAGGAATTTTCTGAAATCCCCTATTTCAACACCTCTGCTAGAAAGTCAACATAAACGAAGAACCAGACTAGACCAGCATTTCACCAGGAAACCTGCAGTCAGGCAGGGAACCTAACAGAGTAGGTATGGTACAAAAGGAGGACAATTATAACCAGAGCTGTTAATTTTTTGCTATTCCTGATAGTTACACTGGTGAATGACTCATTTCAGACATTCTTAGTACTGCCATGACAGTGCATTCAAATAGTTTGTCATTCTGTCATTCTGAAGCAAATTTGCATGCTATTAGCAATTGCTTGATACAAAGCAATTTAAAAACTAATTCATACTTCTCTGTTACTAGGAAAAAAGGGACATATTTCCCAAATAAAACCAAAATAAACAAAGCAAAAACTTTGGGAATATAGTTGCTTTTGAAATGTAAATCTCTGAGATGGGCAATAAATTCGTGTTCAAGAATATTGCCAGCTGAGTATTTTTTATTATACAAATAATGTTCTCTATAACTTCCATAAAGAGAGAGGTCATTTTTCACAAAGGATAACCAGGAAATTTGGATTGGCTAATCCAAATCAGTCATAGTCTACACACCCACACAAGCTTATAGAATGAGAATGATTGAAACCTTGGGCATGCTTGGCAACTCCCAATTACGTCTATCAAGTGAATACATTTGCATTAATATTTTGATTCCAATGAAGTAACATTTTCTTAAGAGAGAAATGTTTCTGCAAAAATGTTTAAAGCAGGCCTACAAAGATGCTTCATCCAATTGTCCCTCGGATCACATGAATAGTAATCTTTTTTAAACCAGAACAGAACTGTTTTATTATAGCTTTACTTTTTAACAGATTAGCACTGAAAAGCAGCAGAAGGGACACTGAAGAATGAAAACACTGTTCCATGGCAAGCTACCATCATAGTTTCAGTTCTGTTTGCTGTGCTTTTAACTCAAAACAAATGAATTTAGTGTAGTCTGCAATAGTAAATAACTGAAACTTCATTCAGTATCTGAAAAACTGTTAGAGAAGACACAGCTATGTTGGAAACATGTCTTACCAATATTGTATTCTGATTTTTGCAACACTTGAAAAGATACAGAACTATCATTTCTCTTCTCTTTTTCTTGGAGATGAATTAGTGCTTTTTTTAAACAAAGTGAAAAAACTGTTTAATTTACAACAGTATTTTATGCCATCTGTGACATTCAGCAAAGGATGGAAAGATCATGTTTCTAGAAGTGCAAAGTGCCACAAAACATGGAAAAACTGTTGACAATGATTGATAGATTTTAGAAGAAATGTTTACTTTAATGACTGTCACAAGAATTCTTGGAAGCAAAAGTATAGATAGGGAATGAGATTAAACAGAAACATCAGAAGAGGAACAAGCTGTAAGAAAAGATTCTGCCCCCGCCCACCCCTCCCCCGGGAATATTAGTACATTAGTACATTAGTACATTAGTACATAGTATATTTCAGTAAGATGTTTTAGTATTGTTGGGAGCTGATTTTTTAAAAATTATACAGGAGCTTTGAAATGTCACGTCATGGCTGACTAAACTGATCAATAGATCTGAAGTTGTACGCTGGGAGAACAGTCTGCTTTATTCAAATCAACTACATATTATTGGAATCCATACGAATTGTGAAAGAACTCAAAATATATTTTTTCAAGAAAAAGAGGTATTATGGCTAGCAGTATATTTTTAGGACACCCTGGAACAATTAAACATCTTCTGTTAATTTTATTTGTTTTTTCCTTTTTTCTTTTACTGTGAAACTATGAGAGATAATATACTAAAAAATTTAGAACAATCATATTTTGTTTTTACCATATAGACCAATTCCTCAACTCCTACTCTGTCATTAACCATTATGTGTACTGTGACAATATGCAGGAAACCTTGTCACAGATCAGTAACCCCTTGTGTTTAGCAAACAAAACACATGTAAAGGAAAATATGTTTGTGCTAGTAAACTTAAGTATGTGTCAAGAGAAACAGGTCAACACAGCAGGACCATGGAGTGAAAAGATCTCTTGTGAAATAGCTATGGTCTCAACAGGCTGATCACTGCTGAGGTCAATAAAAATCACGGCGAAAGTGGATTTGTAAGAGAACAGCAAAGTGGCTGTTGAAGGAGTTTTCTCTAACACATAAAAAATGGTTGGTGCATTAGTGAGATACACCAGAGTTATTGAGAAGTAGAAAAAGAGCCTGAAAAACTGAAAATGCCTGAGATACGTAACCGTCAAGAGACTGTTAGCACAGTGAAGACTACAAGAGCCCCAAAAGAGAATGAAAAGAGATTGTGGGCCCGAGGAGGCTAAACTTCCGGAGTGATACAGGGGCAGGGCTGATGTTCCTGAAGGTGATGGAAAACCCAGTCATAAAAAAAGGAAATGAGATGACATTAGAGAAATTAAACAATTCAGCCTAACTCCAATATCAAAACAAATACTAGAGTATGATAGAGGACAAACAACTTACAATTACACAGTAAATACAGTTATACCCCCTCATTTGCGAGAACTGGGTCATGTCAGAGGTCTCGCAGAACGTCAAACTCGCAAATACGTGCAGGTCATTAATATGCATACAGGCCATGCCCATCACTCCACCCCCAGCCAATCAGGAGTGCTGGGGAGCCTCTTCGACTCCTCCTCACAGTATCACACAGTATCACAGTACAGAAAAGGCTGGAAAGGACCTTGAAGATCATCTAGTCCAACCTATAATTCAACTAACCTATCCTCTACATCTAGATCATATTACTCAGTACCTCATCTAGCCTCCCCTTGAACACATCCAGGGTTGGTGACTCATGGGCTCTCACAGCACAGGGGAGGAAAGGGAAACATTTCTGCACCAGCCTGCCTTGGAAGACCCCCCGAGAATCCCTAGACTTCTCTTCAGCCACACTATCACTTCTGCAGCTGCAGCCAGGGCTGGGCTGCTGCAACCACGTGTGCTCGTATGGCCTTGCTGGCAGAGCAAACCCCCACTACCCGTTCCCAGTGGCCGGCCCCATGCTGTCCCAGGCCCACGTCATTCTGGCCCGCCAGGTCTACCAGTGCAGCGTGGTTGTGGCGTCAGCACCGTCCCAGCCGCTTCTGCAGCCGCCACCTGGCTGCTGCCACCATGCATGCTCGCCCTGCCTCCACGGCGGAGAAGGGGTGCCTCGGGTTCTGGTCAGCATTCTTGTGCTGGATCTCAGCAGCTACCTGGGGCATACTGTGGCGTGACCCTTCCACTGTAGGGACTGGGCAGAGAGACACACAGGACCAGGTCTGGGACCAGGGCACAGAGCTGCAGGGCTCTAAACACCACAGTGAGCCGGAAAAACCACGTGGTCTCCCTGCATAGCCAGCCCCGTTCTGCTCCACAGGGACCGCCAGCACCACCCCTCAGCGAAACAGAGGCACTGCACATGTGTTGGCCAGGGAACGTCGCAGATGCCTGAAACTGAATTGTGAGAAATTTTCCTCGCAAATCCGTGGGGTCGTAATGGAAGGGTCACAATGCAGTGGGGATATACTGTAATACTGATATGAAACAATCCTTGTATGTCAAGAAGAAATTGTATCAAGCCACATTTTTTTTTCCAGGTTATCAAGTCTTTGATGTGACCTGGACAAAATTTTCCTAGCACAGTCCTCCACAACATTCTCACAGAAAAAAGCTGGGAAACATGGTCTAGGTGACAGCACTGTAAGATGGATGCAGACACAGCCGAAATTTAAGACTCAGGGATTTGGTACAAATGGTTTCCTGTCAACAAAGTGAGACATATCAGTGTTTTGGGGCTCTCTGCAGAGCCTGATATTATCTCACTTTTTAAATTTCAAACTTTCATCTCACCAGTATGTAAGGTTATGCATGGAGTATAAAGTCCCCCTTTGAACACTTTTTGAAATAATTTTTTAATAAAGATGAGAACAAATTAATGTTCAAAGAAGAGTAACAAACCAGAGTGAGAAAGCTGTCTTAGGAGATGGGAAAAATTCATCAGCATTTTGCAATACACAAAAGAGGTTAGTTTTCTGTCGTCCATGTGTGATATGATAAGAGACAATCTGTGTACCATTCCACAGGGAAAATCTGGTTGCACAACAGAAAAAGCAGTCCAGCTGCACATTAAGAAAGTACTCAACTAGGTACCCTGGTGTCTTTATAAAAAATAATTTACTCTTCTACAACAGCAGAAAGAGGGGTGTATTTGCACATGACAGAAGAGATGATGACTTATTACCTGAGAAGTAAGCTGGTGACAGACTACGTAAGAGGTATTTGTGGCTGGGTAGGGAAGTTCATCACTCACAGACACCATGAAGGAAGAATATTCATGACCTAGTCAAAAAACTGGAAGCAGACACTAGATCACAAGAGATGACTCATGGGACCATCAGAATGATGGTCCATTGTAGCAGGAAATTTTTAGAGGAGAGAAGGCACAGAGAAGTATTCACACTTTGGGACTTTCTGAGGTAACCATGGTGATTCAACCTTGAATCCAGCTAAAGAAAGAAACCAGTAGAGATAAGCGGGATGAGGAATGTGAAAGTGCCGCCGGGTGCTCCTAGAGTATTCTCCAATCAAAGAGTTAGTTAAGGCATGTGCATTTAGTGTAGCAACCAATGTTAGAGTAGGATTAGGTGCGTGATAGCCTTGTGTGGCGCATGTACGGAAGTAGAAAGGGGATAAAGGGGATAGTTTGTTTATAATAAACTGAGCATTCACCATATTTCTATGAAGACTCCTGAATGACTTCGGCCTGGCTCTTCACAACAGCCCATCTAGCTCAGTTCTGCAATCTATTCCTTATTTCTTTCTCCCTTCCATCCAGTATTCATTTATTGGAGTAATGAAGTTTAGAGTAGATCTCCTCATCCCTGTCTGTCTATTCTCTATAGTGTCTAACATCCTGCTGTACACCGATTTGTCCAAATCCTTTTTGAAAATGTGTCAATACTCTTTGCTCTTCAGATTCCTATGGTAACTGAACTTCTGCTGGTTCACCACTTGCTTTTTTCTGTTTTAAAATACAGCTCACTATTTCCAGCCATGTGGGACTTCTTGAGTAAGAATTTGACATGCATTCAATTAATAACCATCTTCATGATTCTGTATACACTGAGCACATCCCCACAGCTTTATCCTCTCTTCTTCCCTTGCTCTGATGCTGAGAAGCCAGAGTTCCTGCTTTGCCTTGCCTCGGCCGCTGTTTCCCTGTGCTTTTCCTGCCTGGCTGCTGCTGAGGAAAGGACTTTTGGACCTGAATTCAGACTTCTACCGACATTTTCGTGGGTTTGCCTGCCAGCCAGCTCTGTTGTTTTCCTTTCTCAGATAAGACTCGATCCCTGAGAGGGAACGGCAGCCACTCCCTATTGTTTAGGAAAAGGCAGCTTGTATACAGCTGCCCCCAGCATTCTGTTATCTGAGGGATATTCTGTTTGTGTGGGTGGGTTTGGGGGTGATTGGGGTATTTCCCTGTTGTTTGCCAGTGTTGGTTTGATTCATATATGTATCTTTTTTCATACATTCCAATAAATATATATATATTCATATGTATATTCTCTCTTCTCTCTGGCTACCAGTGATAGAACAAGAGGACACAGTCTTAAACTGCGTCAGGGGAGATTTAGACTTGACATTAGAAGGAACTTTTTCACAGAGAGGGTGATCTCTCAGTGGAATGGGCTGCCCAAGGAGGTGGTGGAGTCACCGTCCCTAGAGGTCTTTAAGAAAAGGTTGGATGAAGTTCTTGGTGGCATGACCTAGATATTAAGGTAGTGTGTTATAGGTAGGATGATGTGTTGGTAGTAGGATGGCAACAGGTCAGGTTAGATAACAGGTTTGACTAGATTAGATTAGGTAACAGGTGATAGGTTGGACTTGATGATCTCTATGGTCTTTTCCAACCTTACTGATTCTGTGATTCTGTGATATTCCCCTCATTAAGGTTGGTGTTTTCTCTTAACCATCTCTCGTCCATTTTCCTTGAAAGCAACCTCCAACAGTGTTCAAACCAGGACAAGAATTCTTAACAATAATTATTTTCAGAAACATTAACTTGCCAGCTGCATCCACAAAAACAGAAGCTGTAACAATTACTAATCATTATTTAATCTAACAACTTTTAGGAAGGATGAAATACAGAAAGACAGTCTGCTGTTTGAATGTTCTGTAAGCATTATTTTACTCGTAATGTTTCAAAGAACTTTGTAATAATAAAACGTTTGGCTTTGCAGGCACACAAACCAATTTTTGTTTCATCTTAAGATTTAGCACTTCACATTTTTCATAAATCTTCACATAATTGTATTTTAGCCACTGCGCATATCCTTTGGGCTATATGCACCTTTAACTTATAACTCTGGCAGGAAGACATATAGCCATGAAATACCAAACAATAAGCAACCGTGATACATTTACAAAGATAAAAGTCATGGAATCATTAAGGTTGTAAAGGACCTCTAAGATGATCAAGTTCAATTGCTAACCCAGCAATGCTGTGTTCACCATTAAATCATATCCCCAAGTGCCACATCCACATGCCTTTTGAACACTTCCAGGGATGGTGATGCCATCCTGGGCAGCCTATTCTAATGCTTGGTAGGTGAACACTAGCCATAGTTCATGCTTTCTAGAGTCCTGTTTGGCTGAGGCTTCTGTTCTGTGGCAGCTGGTCTAAATGTTCTCCTTATCATCCTTCACTCAGTAAGGGTTGTTGTACAGAGTCTTGTCATCTTGATTCACTAATGAAACCTGACAATTAAAAAAATGTATCTGGCATTTTCTGAGACCTGTAAATATATTTCCATGCTCAAGTTCATAAAGATACATCACCACAAAACAGTGAAGCAGTAGGAAAAGTAAATCATGAGCATTCAAAGTTCATCCAGGTGAGCTGGAAAACTTCCTTTGATTTTGACTCTGATGGTGTTTACAAGCACTCTACTGCTACTCATACTGGGGAAAAAGAACTGGACAATAAGGGAAGTGCCATGAGCAGATTTATAAAACCCAATAAGGATCCAACTGGAATTGAGGTAGCTATTTTTCCTGGAAAATTGCTGACCTAAAAAAAAAAACATTTCCAAGAAGTATCTAAACTTCACATTCTTACATGCTTTACAAGTTTCCACATACATAAAACTGTTGGCCTGTGCCTGCCACTGACTAACTCTTGACATGCCTGAGCAACCTAGTGACTATCTCAGGTCTAAGCCCCAAAAATCTGCAATTCCTCTGCCAGAATGCACTGTGTCTATATCTATGTTTGCAAGTCCAATAGCATCAGGGTATGGTGCAAGCACTGGTTTGCAACCATCCTTCCTCTTATCTGTTTAAATGCATCCAAGTGTGATTTTGATTCCTATTAACTAATACTATCTCTGAGACTGTCTAGGTGATGATCACAGGGTATAGTTCAGCCCCAAAGCCATTTCCAGTAAGCAATGAAAGAATTACTATAGTTTTATGGATTCCAGAATCCTAGGTAGTCCCTACATTTCTACCTTCACAGGTTCACAGGTTATCTGAGTTGGAAGGGACCCTCAGGATCATGTAGTCCAACTCCCAAGTGAATGCCCACCCAGAGATCAGGCCCACAAGCGTGGAACCATGGGCACCACCCTCCATCCATCCAAGTCTCCCAACAACTAGATATTCCATGTATGGACTTCCTAAAAGAGTAAATCAGAAAATACGACCAATTGGAAATCTAGGACTTGGTTTTATTGATCCCCCAAGTTGTAGGCATGAAGGTTCATCTTTAGTCCTTGTGCTCTTCTCTGCTTGGAAATCTAGCCTCACCATCAGACCTGGTGCACACCTTTAGTGTTTTCACCACTCCCAAATGGGTGACAATGACACTGTACTGCAATACCACAACTACAAACCTTTAAAAGAAGAATTCAGTAAAGAGCCTGGACCCTTTGCAATGCAGTAGTGATACATAAACGGAGAAATTTTCAACATTTTAAAGGTTATAAGCCATGATCAATTATTGAATGAGGTAGGCAGAAAAAAGATTAACTGGGCCCCACACCTGAAGAAAGCATCTCAACTGAATATGCCTACTGGGAGCAGTCCCTGCCTGTACATTCTCACATTCAGTGCTATGACTGAACCTAGCCCTAAGGCAGAGCTACAAGAAAGCTGTCTGCTCACCCTATGACATTAAGTGCAACCTCTCATAATCAAGCTTTTTCACACTGTCCCTAATAACCAAGCTAGAAGTTTTCAACCTGGCTGAGAGAAGAGTTAGAAGAGTTAGACTGACTGGATATTCAGGCTCGGAGGTTGGCAGTTAATGGCTCACACACTACTTAGATGTCTGCAACAAGTACATTGCACAGCTGTGTACCAGGACCTGTCCTGGTCAACATCTCGCTCAATGACCTGTAGGAGGTGATGGAGTGCACTCCCATCAAACTTGCAGATGATAGCAGATTGGGAAAAACAGACTCGAGGGCAGGTCTAGACAGGTTGGAGGAACAGGCTGACACCGGAACATTATGAATTTTATGCTAATCTATGCAAAGTCTTGCACCTGAGAGGCTTCATAGACAGCAAGCTGTACATGAGCCTGCAGCATGCTCTGGCAGCCAAGATTAACAACAGTATCTTGGGCTGTACCAAGCACAGACAGAAGATTTAGGGAAGTGATTATTACGCTCTACTTGGCACTCGTTAGATCACATCTATAATACTGCATACAGTTTCAGGTTCTCCACAAAAAAAAGAGGTGTTAATTGAGTCAGTTCAGCAGAGGGCCACCAAGAGGGGAGGAGGGTAAGAGACAATAAACATAAATTGAAACTAAAGAGTTTCTGACAGGATGTAAGAAAAAAATTTTTCACCCTAAGGACAGTCACTCATTGGAGCAGGTATCCTAGAGAAGTTGTACAGTGTCCATACTTGCAGAATTTGAAGGCTCAGTTGAAGAAAGCCACAAGCAACCTGGTTTGATCTTCTAGCTGACTCTACTTTCAAGTTTAGAGATGTTGGACTGGAGACCTCCTCATGACTCCAACCTCAACCAAGCTGTGATTCTGTGGTTCTATGACTCCTGATTCTTTTATAGCTGAAGTTTTACGATATAATCTTACGGGCTTTACTGAAATAATTCAGCATTCCTCTGGTTTCTTTTGGGGCATGCACTTTGAACTGAAATCACCTTATTGTTCCAAGACTCAGCTGAACTGTTCATTTTTACAAAGAGGACTGAGAAGTGCTAATTAAGTTGATGTTTTGTGAGTTGTCGGTTTGGGTATCTCAGCTGTCCCAGTTATGTTGAAATAAATTATATGCATTATCGAAGGGTGAGTATCATCACACCCGTGTTATAACTGAGAAAGTCTCAGAAGAAAAGACTTAATTCTCTCATTTTCTGAAGAAAATTAGTTGTATTCCCATATCACAAGGCATGAATTTTAAACCACTAACCCAATTTATCAAATTTAAATACTTACAGAGTTGTTTGAAAGAACTTAAGAATGTGTTCTTAGTAATTCTGGCATATTTTTAAGCTAACAAAACACATATTTATCTAGAAAATTTGTGTCACATAAAATAATCATCTAAAACTAAGGCTTTTCATGACAGACATCATGACATCTAGACAATAAAAATATTCTTTGAAGCTTTTTGTTACTGAATTCAACATGAAAAAATCCACTGTTGATCACATGAACAGAACTGTGTGGAAAGTTGTCACTTCATTTACTGCAATGTTACCTCTATTATTTGCCTCTGAGAAAAGAAGTAAAACCAGGAACACATAATAATTTCCCCACAACTTTGCAATGAGGCAGCTTATTCAACCAGTATTGCAACCGCATAAGAATTCAACAAAGATATCACATCGAAAAGTATAATCAGGAGGGTCTTGTTCAGCTGCAGATTGCAGGATCCATGCTCTAGATCTCATTTGCAGAGCACTCTGAGAGTTGTGTGTTGCAAGCAGAAACACAACCTTACAGGTAAAATACTAAAGAAAAAAATAATCACACTACTTTAACACAGGAAGCAAGCCATTCATTGGTGGGTCTAAATGAGGGAACCAGGCTTTTCTACACAAAATGTTTGTAACAGCAAGCAGACATTGAATATGAAGCCCTTAAACAGAGGAGAGGAAATTGACTAATGTTACTTTCTTTGAAAGACAGAGACAAGAAAGAAAATATGTCAGTTAAGGGTTAAGATGAGATCAAATAATTGCAGATGGTTGAATGCAGAAGCTGCAGGATGTACTTTACCATCAAGTGGATGCTTGATAGCAGCTATTTATGTATGAAGTGTTGCCTGAGAGAACCCACAGGGATAAAATGCTTGAGTGCTAGAGAGGCAGCTGGAAATCATGACGGAATTCAGGCAAGACCTGAGGACAAGATGAATAACAGAATCGCAGAATACTCTGAGTTGGAAGGGACTCACAAGGATCTCCGAGTCCAACTCTTAAGTGAATGCCCATACAGGGATTGAACTCATAACCCTGGTGTTATGAGCGCCATGCTTTAACCATCTGAGCTAATTTTGGGGTCATCTTTTTTTTTTTTTTTTCTGAAGGAGGGGAGGAAGATGAAGGGAAGAAGAATGCAGTGGGTACTGTAGGAAGAAAGGGAAACCCATTCCCTGTCACTTTTGCTGACATATCATAAAATCTTGTGGGGCTCTAAACCAGAGAATGATATATATATTGTTCTGCACCCAAGGGTGTGGAGGAAAATCTGTGCACTGGCAGGAACACCAGGTAGCTGGTTGCTTGGTGACCATGGAGAGCCAGCCTAGAGTATGGCATGGAGTCCCTGTAGCACACAAGCTCAGTGTAGACAGGTAGTCAGGGATAGCAGCAGAGTCACAGCAAATACCTTTTGGGACATGTCTCCTGTGCTCAGGCATCATCTGCTACTCCAGGGATCCCTCGAACAGCAGGAATCTCTAAGCCACTCTCCATTCAGTGCAAAAGAAAATCAACATGAGGGAACAATTTCTCTCTAGAAATCTCCTCCTCTCACTCCCACTGCATAATGCCAGCTCTCCACTTTGCTGCTCCCTGCTTGCAGCCAGTCTTTCCAGAGGACTTTCCAGAGAAATTAATAATTCCTATAGCTGCAAAATATAGTTGGTTGGAAAAACAGCTGTAACTGCTGTTCTTCACAGCACATTGAAAAAATACTATACTTATCTGTTTGTTTAGACAGAAAGAAGACACAGATCTACATCTGTATCCTCTGCAAACATAAACAAGAATGAAAGTCAATGCAGTTATACAGATATACATCAGTTGTTTAGTTTCAGGAATCCCATCATGGCCAGATATAAATGGGAGATCTTTTCTACAAATCTGTTGGAAAGTGATCAAAGCAATGTTTGTGTCAGTATCAGGAAGAAATGAAGGGAGTGTGGATGGAGGAAAGTGAGGGCTGGCAGAGAACACTGAAATACCAGCTGTAATTATAAAAAGAAAAAACAATTTTCACATGCATTGCAGAGTTTGGTCACAGAGCTAAGCACATCTTTATTTTACGAGCTTTCCTATTATCACGCTGTGCAATACAGCCATGAAATTAACAGTCAAATATGGACCTTAATCCTGACATAAATAACATTCCCACAGACAGTACTTGGAGATTTGTCAGAAAACTGTGTTCTTGACATCTAAAATTAATACAGTGTTAGTGGGTCCCTAATTATAACATCTTGTTTAGCTACCACAGTAAGGCAACTGAAGCAGTAAGAAGTACAAAGAAGTCAGCTGTTGCCAGACAGCTCAGTCTTTGCAGTCATTACTCACATAAATAGTATTTGCTCACATAAGGCAGCCCACCACATTCACTGGAGTGTAACACAACTTATCAGAGGAATTCAGATTCAAGTTGTCACAATGAATCAGCCTTTTTTTACTTCCCCCCTCCCTATGCAGTTTTTGAGGGTAAAATCACTACAATTCATTATGGACAAATTACTTGTTTCAGTTACTTTAAAAGCCTGTAATTAGTTCAGGAAAACCTTAAGTTTTCTTTTAAACTAAACTGCTATCTTGCCATCGGAACTCACCAACAACAAAAGTTCACCAAAACATGGGTGTTTTAACTATTGTCTATTGAGCTTTTATGTTTTGTAAGCAGTTTCCTGACATATGGAAAGTTGTTATTTGGCTATAAGCTGGAACTGGCCATTGATGTCAGCATGAATCTTTTTTCTGACTTGAGTAGCTTTCAGATTACAGCCAGTATTTCTGCAGGAATAATGGGATCACTCACCCCTAAAAGCAGTGAGAAAACTCAGTGACTTCACCAATTGAAGGACGAAAACCATAGTTCTGGACAGGGATCAAATTCTGCTAAGAAGGCTACCACAGCTATCAGAAAGAGACTTTTGCTGACTGCAATTTGCCAGGTAAGCTGGATTGCTGATTCCTTGGTTACTGGCTTAAGTCTACAACCAGGGCTGCATTTGCCATTCAGTCAGTCAAAATTCATCGTGTTTCATTATTTCAAAACTACTTTTTCTTAAAGTACCATACATTAAAATGAAAGGATATAAAAAGGTACAATGAAAAGTACAATCTCAGAACCATACATTCAGAAAATGAAAAGGAACCACAAAAGAAGTCAAGTTGATGCTCTCCCCAGCAGTGAGGGAAAGGCAGGTCATGCTCATTTTCCTTCCAAATAAACTGGAAAAATAACAGTTCCTTGGAATTAGAACATCTGGTTATTTGGCTTCTCAGATGCCAAATATCCTGTAAGGCAAAAAAGGAGAAGGAATGTGCCATGTTCTTCCTGTGGTACAATGATCCAGTGTTTCACTAGAGCAGTTTGTTTTCCACGTGAGAAGACAATAACACTACAGTAATCCCTCAGTACTTAGCGGCTCAAATTTTCCGGCTCCAATTCTTCGTAGTTTTTTACCTCGTGAAGGTGTCTTTGTCTTCCCTCGGTCATTTGCAGTTTTCTTCCATGTCAAGTGAGCACCGGACAGCTGTGCATGTGCAGTGAGTTCCTCTGCTGCACTAGGGGGTGGTACCAGCCTGCCCCATGGGGCGGGGCACTGGTGCTGGCAGGTGCCGCTTGCTCAGGAGCCGGCCGGACTCCCTCCCTTATGAGAGTGTTGGAAGGACTGACAGAATTGTAGGGAAGCTTTATGCACACTATGCCAAGCTGGCTCTGGGGCCGTATTGGAGCGTGGGACTGGTGGCTGCTCTTCCTGCAGCCACGGGTTTGGATGCGATCCACTGGGGAAGACCCCAGTTTCCGCAGCAGCGCGGGGCCATCTGGGCTTGTAAGCAGCAGCAGACTGGGCCACCTGGGCTTGCGAGCAGTGGTTGGCCCTAAGCGCTTCCCGGGTTTGCAAACGGCAGTGGCGCAGGGCTGCCTGGGCTTGTGAGCAACAGGGGCCCTAAGTTCCACCTGGGCTTGCAAGTGGCCACAGCTGTCAGCAACACAGGCTTAAAGCATCAGCGGCTGTAAGTGGCAGCAGCAAGGTCGGCCCATGGTGCAGGGAGGCGGGGCCCATCCACAGTGAACCCTGGACTGCCCATAGACTGATCACGGCAGACCTGTGGCCATGACAAACCCTGGAATGCCCGTGGCAGCCCTGCAGACACAGCGAACACCAGACTGCTCATGGAAGCCCCACAGTGCCGGCGGGGGGCTGCACTTTCCCTGCTCGGCACACCCTGGCATGGTGATGAAGGCATTCTGTGCTCACTGGGGCTGAGGAGGTGGGGCGGTGGGCAGGGCTTCATTTACATATGTATCTTCTGTTTCCTCATGGCAATCAATTTTGGCTGGACCTTTCCAGAACTGATATCCTGTGAAATTTGTGGGATTCTTGTATTTCCAAAAGAAGACTAGGACAGTCTGTTCAGAAATCCACTGATGAGTGGTGAGTGCCCCCATCTCTCACACGGGGGACCTGGGGTTCGATTCCTGCCAGGGAGGCAGTGATGCTGTTTAAGAGTTGGACTCGATGATCCTTGTGGGTCCCTTCCAACTCAGAATATTCTGAGATTCTGTGATTCCAAGTTCTGCTTTCCAATTTGTTCTTATCAGCACCAAGTAGCTTAGGCAGTTTTTGGAGAAAAAGGCTTTGTAGTCTAACCATGTAGACAATACATGTCCAAAACTGGGGAAAAGATAAAATACATCCACTCTGACCCAGGAGAGAAAGAATGGATTCTAGCTATTGTGCCTCCTGCATTTCACAGAATCACAGAATCACAGAATACTATGACTTGGAAGGGACCCACAAGGATCATCTAGTCCAACTCACCATCTAACAACCGTACAGAGACCGAAAGCACATCCCAGGGTGGTAAACATAAACCTAAATCCTTCAGAAGCGCACAGGCCACTCCGAGGCAGGAGAGACCCACAGGACCATCCAGCCCTACACCCCAGCTAGACCATATAACTAAGCTCCTTGTCAAGTCTTCTCTTAAACACCTCCAGGGACGGCAACTCCACCACCTCCCCGGGCACTCCATTCCAATGAGCAATCACTCTCTCTGTCAAAAACCACTTCCTAACATTCAGTCTAAACCTCCCCTGGCATAGCTTGAGGCCGTGCCCTCTCGTTCTGGTGTCGTCAGCCTGAAAGAAGAGGTCCACACCCACCTGGCGGCAACCTCCCCGCAGGTTGTTGAACAACCCCAGTTCCCGTAGTCGCTCCCCATAGGGCTTGTCCTCCAGTCCTTTCACCATCCTTGTCACCCTTCTCTGCACCCTCTCAGGCAGTTCAACATCCTTCTTAAACTGGGGAGACCAGAACTGGACACAGTACTCAAGATGTGGTCTGACCAGCGCCAAGTACAGGGCAAGTACAACCTCCCTAGTCCGACTGACTACACTGTTCCTGATACAGGCCAGGATGCCATTGGCGTTCTTAGCCACCTGGGCACACTGCTGGCTCATATTGAGTTTCCTCAATCTGCATTTGATGCAGATAAGAATTTTTGAGTTGGAAATGACTTTTGCAAATGGCCTACGACTGATGTGAAACTTGCGTCTGATTATAATACAGTCATATCTTGCATATTTGTGCTTCCAGTTTCACTTCTTTGCATCCTCATGGTTTTTTTTTCAGAGAAAAATTCTCAGTTCCTCATGGGGTTTTCTTCTTGGCACATGCACAGAGTGTCCCTGCTTCCCCATGGGGTGGGACTGGCCTACACTAGAGGGCAGGACAGCTATGACCCACAAGGCAGAGCAGCTCACTTGGAGACCACCCAGAGTCCCTCCCTTATGTGTATTGCAAGGGTTATATGGTGTCAGTGCTTTATGATGGCTGCCTGCCATGGGTCGCGGGTCCTCAGGTTGCGCCGTGACCACGGCACACAGTGGTGAGAGACAGCCCCAGCCCCGCACCCAGAGAGCCTCAGCTTAGCCTCGATGATTGGCTGGATGCCTTCTCTGCCACACACTGTGCTGTGTCCCAAGGAGGTCTGGGCAGTGGCTAGAGGCAGGACACATGCGGCATGGGATGAAGGTCCCTGCTGCACCAGCATAAAGAGCTTGTAGGGTCCCAGCAGCGGGAGGGTTGTGGGATTTGCATGGCTGCTGCATGTGACCGTCCTGGCACAGGACGGTCCTGGCAGCTGAGATGCCTTCCTGGAGCCAGCCTGCAAAGCCCACCCTGGCTGGTTCCTGCCATGGAGCACCATGGTATGGTGCCAGCAAAAGCAGAGAATCCCTGTGCCGGCTCCCACAGGGAACCCTGCAGACTCCCTGGGCAGGGAAGAAGCAGGAAAGATTCCCTTCACTCTCCTGTGCCATGAGAGGGTGTGGGGAGGTGGCGGGAATGCCCTCTAGCACTCTGGGGTTGAGGAGGGTGCGGCGATGAGCATGGCTTATTTGCATATTCATAACACCTATCCTTGTGAACAGCAGATTTGTGGCACTGGAGGAGACCCAAACCCCAGCAACTTCTGAGGTATTACTGTATTGACAATAATATAGTAATCTACAACTGGTTTGCTATGAACAGCGCTGTGGAATAGAAAGCCCTACTGAAAGTATTTGTCTAACCTCCCTGTTATTTGTATGTGGTGATAGCAGCTACTGATGTGTCTTCTGAGCAGGGATGTTTGCTCTCCTGGCAAAACAAGCAATTCTTTAGCATGAAGATCTGAACTGACATAAAATGTAAGGCATAACTAATAATTTAGTTATTAGTTTTTATTCACATGATATTGTATAAAGTATCTATTAAACATACTTTCAAAACATCAAGAGGGGTTTGTCTAACTTTCTAAGCACAGGCAGAAATACTGAAGAATGAGATTTTTCTTGGAACGTAGCTCACTACTGTTTGCTACACTCTATTTTCAAATGAAAAATATCACAGGCTTCTGATACAGTTATACCCTGTCCATCGCGAGGAAAGGGACAAGCCAAGGCCGTCACGAAACACTAAACTCGCAAAGAAGTGCAGGTCGTTAATATGCATGCAGGCCACGCCCATTGCTCCACCCCCCCAGCACTCTGAAGCGCTGCAGACAATTCTCTGCTCCTTCCCGTAGTCTGTCTCGGCACAGGCGAGCAAAGGGAGCCGTTTCTGAGTGGCTGCTGTGACTGTGTGTGCTTGCAGTCCAAACTCCGCGCTGCTCCCCCCCCAGCCCCCCAGCTTGGCCTCGGTGCTCGCGCCGGTCCCAGGGGCCCCGTGCCAACCTGCGCGTGCTCGCCCTGCCTCCATGGCGGAGAAGGGGTGTCCCTGAGCTCTGGTCGGCATTCTTGGAGCCTGGAAAAACCTTAAATTTGCAACACTGCAACACCCCATGCACTTATGGTGGGGGGGAGGTGTTGGTATGGGAGTTTCTTTCCCTTTAACATCCACCAGTCCCGGCAGAGGCAGCGCTGCCTGGGCTTTGATTAACAAGGAATGGCATGTCTTGTGGTGGTGCTGCGCTGGGTCTCAGCAGAGCACACAGGACCGGGGCAGGGACCGGGGCAGGGTGCTATAGGGCTCTAAGCACCACCACGAGCTGCAGTAAATCATGTGCTCCAGCCCCTGCTGTGCCACGTGCCCAAGCTGCCGTGGGGCTGTTGGCGTGGGCACAATTACCGGGGTCGGGGGGGGAAGCAGCGCGGGACTTAGGCTGTGGGAGTGACTGCAGCAGGCCGGAGAAGCCCACAGGGTGGCAGGAGTGGGGAGGTCAGGTTTCTTTCCCTTTAACATCCACCGGTCCCGTGAGTGAGGGGCAGCGCTGCCC
Source organism: Pitta sordida (assembly GCA_013390025.1). Classification (NCBI taxonomy): domain Eukaryota; kingdom Metazoa; phylum Chordata; class Aves; order Passeriformes; family Pittidae; genus Pitta; species Pitta sordida. The sequence continues at coordinate 19,173 of WEKX01007980.1, forward strand.
GTATGGTCCCAGACAGAAGCCTTAGTTTCTTGGGTCAGGGATGGGGCACAGTGCTGCCATTGCGAGGCCTCTCCCCGCAGGGTGGGGTGGGTCCCACCCCACAGGCACTGTGGCACCGCCCCTCGGTAGAGCAGATCACAGAATCACAGAATCACAGAATATTCTGAGTTGGAAGGGACCCACAAGGATCATCGAGTCCAACTCTTAACACTGTCTCCCTGGCGGGAATCAAACCCGGGTCTCCCACACGCCAGGTGGGGACACTTACCACTGTACTAAAGATTGACTGCGCATGTGTCAGGCAGCTAAGTTCGCAGACCGCTGAATCATAATTGTGAAAAATTTGCTTCGCAAATGGACGGGGTCATAATGGAGAGGTCGCGATGCAGCGGGGATTCACTGTATTACCCATAAAACCCATTCAATAATGGAAGTACAGAAATCCACAGCACCTCTATACTTTCTGAGGTTCTGTTTTTACTGATACCAAAGAAACTAAAGCCAACTATTCAAAGCAACTTAATTAATTACACTCCTAGGAAGGCTTTATTATCTTATTTGTCCTAGAAAATTAATTATGTGTACTCAATGTAACCATAGTGTTGTCACTTCATGACCAGTAAAATAAAACAGAGCAACCCATGAGTGCAGCAGTTTTAGTAATTGCAAATTAGAAAGCACATTTCTTTCTCATTATGTTTGAATACACAAATTACTGTGCAGTAAATTTTGGGTTTAGGCATGATGTCACAATGTCACTTCTCTTTTACTGAGAGCTATCTAATTCAGCATCAGTATCAAAGGAAATAACAAATCCTATTCTCTTCAGTGAGATATGAATATCAAAATGTAATTGGAACATCACCTTCTGAATTCATTCCAAAGAAATGCAATACATACATTAGACACAAGAATAATTTCCATCGCAGTAGAATGGCTACATACTTGAAACAGGAATAGACAAGAAAAGCAAAAATTACCATTCCAAAACTTCTTCAGCCCCATTGCCCATTATATATTTCATTTCCTTGTTTACAGTTATGCTTCAAACAGATTAATTAGCAGTAAAACTGGAATTCAGCAGCATCGCATTTTGTCCTGATGCCTATGTAATTGCTAGAAGATATTTTATTTACACAGCTGTGATGTGTTTTAGAAACAGTTTGATTCTGACTTTCTGAAAGCTTGTGGAGAATTACTGCAACAGAAAAGAAAAAAGAAAAGTAGACACAAGCTCCCACGTGTTTGACTTTTTGCCATGTTTAGAGATATGACCACAAACCACTGCTTCTGTCTAGTTTCTCTGGAAAGAGACCAAAGCTTTTTAAGGACAGGGAGCCCAACAGGTTCCTATCCAAGCACACCTGCACCAACTACTGCTTTAGTCCGAAAGCAGTACGACCAGTCCCAAAGCAGTAAGACTGGATCCCACTATGGGATTAATATAACTCCTATGCTAAACATCATCTAGTACCTTTTAAAGAAAACAAGCAAAGTTCATATACAAAGCAGAGGTGGCTTATCCATCACAGCTCCCAAGTGGAAAAGCAAGATTTTAATCTCAAGTAATATTTGCTTTCCTCAGATAACCACATTCTCTATCAGAAATGCTTTCTCTTCATCTTGCATTATCAATAGTCTTACATTAGACTACCTCACAACAGCTTATGCACAAACAATGCTCTGATCTAACAAAATCCCCAGTAATATTTGTTTAGCATGTTGCATCAATGGAAAGTTCTAACTCGATCTGTTAGCTGAAGGTCTTTTGGACTGCTGAGTCACACACGATTAATTCTATTTTAATTTCCTATATGATTAAGTAACTAATGATTTGAAATAAGATTGGGTGTGCTACACTGGATCAGAATTAGCATTTTTTGCCTTTGATGAATTAATTATAATTGATTTATGAAGTGGCACTCTCTAGGGGCCTGACTTTGCAGTGATTACTGATGAGGCTAAATTCCCATTGAAACCAATGTGCAATTTTCCTCAATAAGCATTGAAGGATCTACCCTTAAGACTTGAAGTTATAACTAGAGCTAGCCTTTGAGCCACTCTTAGGACTGCAATTACAAACACTCCAATTCTAAAAATACACTTTGCTAAGAACTACAGCAGAATTTCTAAGTAATGTGTTCATGGAGTTATCCCAAGAGTTTTGTCTTTCACAAGTTCACAGATTCACAGGTTATTCTGAGTTGGAAATGACCCACAGGATCATCTAGTCCAACTCCAAAGCGAATGTCCACCCAGGGATCAGTCCCACAAGCGTGGAACCATGGGCACCACGCTCCATCCATCCAAGCCTCCCAACAACTAGACCATGCTGCTAACCTCCTCATCGAGTCTTCTCTTAAACACCTCCAGGGATGGCAACTCCACCACCTCCCTGGGCAGACCATTCCAATGAGCAATCACTCTCTCTGTCAAAAACCTCTTCTTAACATCCAGTCTAAACCTCCCCTGGTGTAGTTTAAGGCCATGTCCTCTTGTTCTGGTGTCGTCAGTCAGGCAGAAGAGATTCACACCCACCTGGCTGCAACCTCCCCTCAGGTAGTTGTAAACAGCAATTAGGTCACCTCTGAGTCTCCTCCAGGCTGAACAACCCCAGCTCCTGCAGTAGCTCCCCATAGGGCTTGTTCTACAGTCCTTTCACCATCCTTGTTGCCCATCTCTGGACCCTCTCAAGCAGCTCAACATCCTTCTTAAACTGGAGAGACCAGAACTGNCACTGGGTCTAGTGTCATGGTCATTTTGCAGGTGCTGCGTAATAGCACACCTATCTGTTCCATGATTTTGCCCAGGACTGTGGTCAGGCTGACAGGTCTGTAATTACTCGGATCATCTTTCCTGTCCTTCCTGTGGATGGGTGTCACATTAGCCAATTTCCAGCCTTCTGGTATATCACCACTAATCCAGGACTGTTGGTTTCCATGAATGCAGTATTTTACTTGCAAAATAAATGCAGAACCTTGAGTTGGAAGTCTGCGAGCACTATACTGCTGAAGTGTCCTCCACAAAAACAACTGTGGTTGTGCTACTCAGATGCAATTCAGTTTTCTCCATAACTATTCCTCTTACCCTTCTCTTGTGATTTCTTGATGAGCTCTCGCAAACAAAATTAAGAAGCTGACTATATTTGATGGTCTAGGAAGGGATTTAAAGTCACACTAATGCAGTGTTTTGGTATTTTTTTAGATGGATTGCTTCCCATTATTATATAGATCTATTTATTTTCCTAGAGGAAATGGACAAATGCTGTTGTTTTCCCATAAACAGTCTTAAAAATTTCAGTTTTGTGTTGCAATGAAAGATTTTGTGGCTTTTTCTTTTTTTCTGTTTTTTAAATCAAGGTGTTGGCCTTTCACGGTAATCTTCTTTATAGACTTATTTATCAAGAAGCAACTCTCAAAAATGAACACATTTTAGAACCATTTTGCTGAGATAATTCCATATTGCTTTTTAAAGCAAGTTGGCAAGTATTTTTGATGAAAAAGCTCCTAAACAAAACATTCCAACTTGAGAATAACTTTGAAAGGGAGTTTACTAGATATTAGTACATCTTCATTTTTGAAGCAGCTGTTGTATGAAATCTGCACGAGTTATAGCACCTGTCATTTTCTGACGTCATGAAGTTACTATGTAAGAATTTGAATGGACTTTTCTCCACTGGCATTAGTAGGTATTGAATCAGCCATGCAGCCAAGGTCCTGTCAGAGCCGAGGTCCGATAGACTAAGAATGACCCCTTATGTCCAAATGCAACTTTGATTTAAGTTTCAAAGGCTTATGAGATTTCAGCTTTTATAGTATTTTGCAGGGAGAGAACCAGGTTTTTCACTGATATTTCACAGAGGTATGTCAAGGAATTTTAGGAAAAGATGGAATATCTGTTAATTCTCTGCAAAAAGCAATTACGTACTTCAACAGGGAACTTGAAAGTAACATTGGGAAAGAGGTATCTATCTCCGTTTTGCGCTGAATGAGGAAAGCACTTGAAACTGGAAAATATTAATTTCCTGCACTGTCAATATTTTGCATAAAATAAGCTTCATCTAGAAACTTCTATGAAGAATGAATATTATTCCTGTTGTTCATTATGTAGCCAAGTATTTCTCCATTGTTTTCAGAAAAAACAGTTATTGCTGTTCATTTCTACAGAAACATTTGCAGTAGATGGCTGTGCAAGTGCATCTAAGGTAATAATTCTCTGATAATGTCACAGTCTCTAACTCAATAGCATATTTATAGATACATTCTTACATTCTCTGATAAAAACAATCTGATATCATACAAAAATATAAATGAAAAAACTGCAAAAACTAATCCATAAAGGTCCCAGTTTTGTGATGTTGCTGTCCTTTTTTTGGAGAAGCATAACTTCATCTCACTCTCTGAAGATGTGTAAGAATCCTTTATTGTACCCCTCTGGATGCTGATGATTGATTGCCTCTGCACCAAGTGATGCATACACAGAAAAGTCTTTTGTCTCCTTGTTGTGATAGAAAGGCATTTAGTCTTACACTCTTTTTCCTAAGAGATCAGAGACCATCCCCAAATACAACAGATCATCAGGGACCAAAGTCTGCTACAGTAACCACTTCAAGCCAGATTTTACTAGTTCTTCCATCTTAAATTAGTAGCATCATCTTCTGCCTGAAGTCAGTGGCACTGGTACAAAGCTGCTCAGTAAGTACTCTGGGATCTAGAAAAGACACGAGTAAGTTCTGTCTGGGGTGCCTACACCAACCACAGCTCCCCTGCCTCCAACAGTGTTCCCAAAGCAGGCAGGGTGAACCACAGCACTGAGGACACCAGAGCTCACCTTTCCTATCTATGCTGAGATCTCCCAACAATTATTCAGAGCGAACTGCAGCGAGGACCTTCCTATCTCACTGCAGCTGAAGACTGACTTACGTGAACTTTATTTATCATCTAGTTCCTGAAAGTGACAGGACTGTCACAGCTGGTTTCTCCATGCTAACATACAGTTGTGCAGCCCACTGTAACCAGTAAGTGCCACTTGTCCAGAGCTGTTTGTCTTGGAGGACATGACAGTGCTGAACAGGTTGTGACACAGGACTGAGCTGAGACTTCAGAAACAAGATGCAAAATCCACTACAATAACGACTCTCTGTAAACTAGAACACAAATTCATCAGATGGTGACAGATCTTCCCACTTAAAAAAAAAAAATCCCTTGTCCCAAGTATGTATGGCACACTGATTACTACCAGATAAGTCTCTACTGATGGAAATTACTATTTTCTTCACCAACACATCAGGCATTGAACCAATGAACCACTGAAGACCAAGAATATAAACACAAGTTTAAAAGTGATTTCTGAGTACTAACCTGTAAAAATTACCATCTGGCACTGCAAACAGCCTTGTCAGAAAAGCATTTGAGGAATTCCGAAGAGGGTCCAACTCAGATGCCATATCGATTGAGAAAACTTGTTCCACACCTACAGTTTCTCCCTAAAAAAACTATTATTGTGCCTTCTGTCACAATATGAAAGCCAGTTTGCATTATCTAGATGTCTCCTTTGCTTGGGTTTACTATGATTTAGATATTCTGAATACTGACATTTAACATCTACAGTGTAAGTTGTGTTTTAATATTCCAAACACTCAGGGAATAGGTATCAGGCTCTTTAATCCAAATGTTAATTTGGTTTTCTGAAAAGCATCAGGATGAATTCTGATCAGTACTTCTGCATTAGCTTCTGAGCTGAGTTTTAATACCATAGGTAAAGATGAAAGAATTGACCAAATGTAGAAACCACCAGCTGACTTAGAAGATCAGTATTATGATGGGTGAGCTGTCTATGAGCAGATTTACTTTTTCAACCTTGCACTGTCCTGCAAAACTGGATCCCAGTACAAACATGAATAAAGATCATTCTCCCAGAAGACTCAGGTCTGTTTGTTGAGTGAAGCTGGCTGAACAGTAGCATTTCTGATTTGTGAAAAAGTGTTGGAGGGAAGTAGGGAGCGTTGTTTTGTTTAACTATGAATCCTACAAAAATTACTTTTTTTAATTTTCCATGACCTGGAAATTGAGAGAATATTTCAGTCTGACAGTCCCAGCACATAAAACGTCCTCCAGGAAATAACCTCACTACACCCAGCAGCTGCTCAGTGAAATCAGCATTCTTGGTACTTTCACGCTTGTTAATCACCCACTTCAGTTTCCCCAGCAGCTGCCAGGGCACCCCAGCCCTGCAACTCACAGCTGCCCTGGCTCCCCAGCTCATAGACCTGCCTCCCAGATCCTGCCCCTGCAGCTATACCCTGATGACCCATTCATCAGCAGCTGACCAAAAATCCCTGATTTCCACAGTTTTCAGGCTCCAGCCTACAGAGATGGAACCTGTCAAGCCTCTCAGCTCTACAGCAGAAAGATGGGAAGCCCAGGAGCATGTGGCTTTCTTAGGACTTCAGCTCGTGGGAGCCCTGGTCTTACCACAGCTGGATTAGGCAAGCCAGTGCCTCTGACTGAAAGTTTAGTTAAACATAAATACTTGCAGAGAAACATTTTTAGGGAGAAAGCATTACTTCCCAGGTCTCTGGTGTGCACAGGTCATTCCTATTGAGGATATAAAACAAGAGAAACCATAAGTGGCAGGCAGACCTGTCTGTTGCACTATGGCCTTGTTTTCCCTGAAGGCAGGTGTCTATATTGACATGGAGAAGTGGATACTCATTACTGTCGCCTTAGCAGTGAAATAGGCTTCAAGTAAAGACAATGGGTTTTCTGTGTAGGATGCCAAGGTATGATTTATTACAACATGGAAAAATCTGCCTTTTCTAAGGTCATGACAAAAATCCTGTCAGTGCAGTCCTTGACTTAGAATTGTAGACTGCTGTTATTTCGTGGGATGTTTAAGACTGAGTTCAGATTAATATTAGTAAGACGCACTTAAAATTCTGAACTTACATGTACATATTGTAAAACAATACTGAATTGTTCTTTTCTGAAGTGCAGTTTATAGAAATAGAAATTAATGAAATTTCTGAATGAGCACGATACAAAATAACTCATTCAAGACACTGAGATCACATTTATACTACTACTAATCTAAGCATGTCCAAAAGAGTTCTATGGCACTAAGGTACGAAACAACCCCTATATATACTATTTTACTGTCTCATCTTTGAAAATACTGTATCCACTTCCCAGCTGCCTACTTGCACATCCCAGGCCCATGCTGTTGGGAGAGCTCTAAACTGGTTGAGGAGAAGAGTGTGACAGAGGCTGCTCCAACAGTTTTGAAGTATGATGATATTGCAGTGATTGGCACAAGGTCACACAAGTCACAGAAAAATCAACTGCGACTAAGCGGACCCTGCAAAGATTTGGACTGCGATTAATCGGAGGATCACTGTACTTAATCTGTAATCAAACACTCAATCCAACTTGAATGCAAATGCTACCATAGTCAAAATAAATTTAACCTGTAGAGTTTGCTGAGAGGGAAAAATTGTTCTTATCAGCAAACTGAAAATTAAGAATTCTGTCAAGCTAGCAGGAAGTATGACTATAGTCTTAAATACGATGATTACTTCTTCCAACAGTTGTGCACAGAACTGCTTAGACAACACCACTGTTCTTTTGAGTCACCAATATTTAGTAATATTTTTCTGTCACCATTAAACTAATAACCAATATTATATTCCAACATTGAAATGCTTACATAGTCCTGATCTGAAATTTTAAATTACTCTTCCACTAATTGTTCGATGCATAATATTAATTCAATAAATTGTCAGTAAATTGTATCTAAGACTGAGTTTTGATATACAATCAAAAGAAAGTTGTGGATAATATGAAATGTTTTCATGCTAATTGTACTGATTGTAAGCTAGGATATGGTCAAGCTCCCACTTCCCACTTTGCATTAATAACCAATTGTATTTTTCAAGGCTAAGGATGCTACATTTATTAGTACAGAAACATAATTAACTAATAAATTTGATGCAACATTTCCAGAAAAGATTTCACTCAAAATCCAGGTGAATCCAGGTGAAATAGCCACCACAACAAAATCATTCTCCAAGATTCTTTTGCTGTGGTAAGAATTATCATCAGAGTTATGTCCTTGTAAGTTAGAGGGCACAGCTTACAAAAAAACCCACTGAAACCTTCTAAGTATATTTTTGTTATTTTACTAAAACTGATCCTAGGAAGCCTGTTCACACACACATCACTTCTGAATGATACAGTATTTTCTAAATCAAAAGAAAGCCAGTTGTGTTTGATTGCACCAGTCGCTAGTGAGGATCATTTGGTGCAAGACCTGAACTGGTCTGCACTTTTGGCTAGCAAACAATCTATAGGGTTCAAGACTTAACAGCCAATTTGAGAATACATATATAAGAAGACACAGAGCAGTTCCCTCTTGCAGATAAGAAAAACTAGCTCCTTATACAGAATCACAGAATCACAGAATATTATGAGTTGGAAGGGACCCACAAGGATCATCGAGTCCAACTCTTAACACTGTCTCCCTGGCAGGAATCGAACCCGGGTCTCCCACACACCAGGTGGGGACACTTACCACTGTACTAAAGTGGATTTCTTATACATAAGAAGGGAGGTCCAAATTTAGGCTGACAGAAGATTTCAGAAATGCTGATTTCAAGAGGGTAATTACAATTGCTACAATTTTACTTACATGAAACTAAGAGTACTTTTGGTACAGTTGTGTATCATTTGAAAACAACTGCAAAGTGATGTAGTAATGATCAGGTTGTATCTACTTGAAGTTTCAGTGCAAACAGCTTGTTATTCATTAAAATTCAATTGCAACCCAATACTCAAAACGGATACCAGAAATACACCAAAACCTCCCTTCTGATCAGGAACCAGTCTGGCTCTTATTTCTGCAGTGCCTGAACCATCAAGATCCATGCAGTAATATTGTGGCACAGAAGCAGATGTCTCAACATAACTCACAGCAGAGCAGGTGAAAAACTTCCCTTCCCCAAGTGCAGCCACACAACAATTGCTTGGAGGTTGAACAAAGCCTTTCCTTTGGCATACAAATTAAACAGGCACTTTTGATTTCAAATTATTAAGCCACAACAATTATTACCTTTTCCCTGAAAAATTATAACAAAAAGAAAATCTGCACACAATTTCCCTTTCCCTGTGTGAACTGAAATAACTATCTTCCCCGTCAGGACTTCACAGACGTCATTCTCCTTCATTTCTGAGATCTGAGATACACATTACAATTCTGTTTTCAATATCAAAAGCCAGGTCTGTTCCTCCTCAGAATCCCATTTTACCACATATCGGTTGCCCACATGAAAAAGAATCTAATACCAGGAAACTAATATATTTTTAGCTGACTTTAATGTGACTTAGCAGCTGGAAAAAGGACAGCTTCTTCTGCAAGAACATCATACAGTATTCCATGGACACCAATTTGGTAGAACTTGAAATAACATTCTCCAGCCAGACATGTCATCTCCAGAGCTCCAGTCAAGCTCCACATGCAATGTAATTTCAGTTGGAACAGTTCCCTCGGACTCAGAACTCAGCTGTCAGCAAGAAGGGAGCTCCCACATCAGAGGGGGAAACGCCCCCAGCCAGCAGAAGCAGGCAGAGGTACCATGGGCTATCCATTGGTGGTGAAGCAAGGAGATGTACAAAACAAGAAAAAGTAACAGGGGTCATGCACTTCATTGTTCTCTAAAGAAAAGAAAAAGAATCCGCTTGCAATTCTTTGCAATAAAAAGTACGCATTACAATTTCAGTATGCAGTGTCTTAATGATAAGGGGGTGAGACAAGGTTTCCTAGAGAAGCTGTGGATGCCCCATCCATGGAAGTTTTCAAGGCCAGGTTGGATGAGGCTCTGAACAATCTGATCTAGTGGAAGGCATCCCTGCCAATGGAAGGAAGGTTGTAACCGTGCTGCCCGTGGTTCCACGCTTGTGGGCCCGATCCCTGGGTGGGCGTTCGCTTGGGAGTTGGACTAGATGATCCTGTGGGTCCCTTCCAACTCAGAATAACCTGTGAACCTGCGAACCAGATATTCTTTAAGTTCCGAAACAGCGCGGGGCCGCATGAGGGTGTGGGGGAAATTTGCATATTAATGAGCTGCCATTCAACACAGAAGTAGGGTTTTGTGGGACCCAATTAAGACCGCAGGTCTGTGATATAAGAGACCTGACTGTAGTAAAGTTCACTGGTGAACTTCTGAGTGATTTTGAGTGATGATTTTGAGTGATTTAGCTTCCATACAATTAACTAAAACCAGAGATTAAGGGAAGATCGGCATTGTGCCCTACCTCTGTCAAAGACATGGAATAGGTTAATTCTGGTGACAGTAAGACCCAGAGAACTTTCATGAAACAATCAAAAGGCTACGTAAAGTCTAGTACACAAATTTAACCATATAACCCAATTTTAGCAGAATATGCAGTCATATTTCATGCTTGTATTATTGTACAGTAGAGCTAAAGAGCATAGTTCCTTCTCTTTAGTAATCCTAATTTTATTTTCAACTGCTTTTCCTAAATTGAAATTTGCAATTCAATGTAATCAATTTCACTTTGGTTAAACATTTTAATGTGCTCTAATAAAAACAGGCAATTGATATTCTAATTTTGTTGTATTGAAACTAGCACTGTATTATGAACACACATGACAAAATATAGCAGTATAAGCACCATGGCAGCTACTTAGAAGGTTCTTCTGTTGTGAGTCCCTTCTTTTGTGCATTTGAAGCATTCTGTTCTGAGAATCTAAACTCTGCCTCTAATTTTCAAAAAAAAATTTCTGCTGCATACCTTTACCCTAAGAAACTATGAAAGCTCATGCAAACTTCAAATAGGAATAGATTTAGAGTTGGTTTTCTTGGTTGTTTTTTTTTGGGGGGGAGGCAGTGTTGTTTGTTTGGCATTTTTTGTTTATTACACAGGCAGATCATGCTATTCAAGGCAAAGGGGTTTACATTACATTTTCAAATGTGAGCAGGATCACTATCAGAAGTATTAATGGATTTGAATTGATGAATATTACAACACACAAGAAACATAATTATTAGTCTTCCAGTTGATGTCTCTCTCTTACATGTGCTACCTACTAGCACTGATTTAATCAATTCTTTTTCTGAATTGAGATCATATCAATTATATCACAGAAAGCCAAGGTTGTTTGCGAATCAATTACCACCTATGTGTGTTTTATGCTCTTATTTCTCAATCTTTCTTGATAAATGAGAAGCTATTAAATTTGGACAAACATTTTTACAGATCATTTGGTAGGCAGGCAACAATAACAATATTGAAATATTTTCACAGAAATGAGCTCTTTACTCTGTCTGTTTACGATGAAATGGGTTTTAAATGGGTTTTGAATATATCTGGTAGGCAGACATAGTTGCAGAAAACATAATTAATAGATAAACATGGCACAAAGTATGGGCACAAAGCAGTTGCATTCTAAACTGCTCAGTTATTTTGTTAACTTAGACCTTGTCTAATTCCTGATTGATAAATCAATAATAAAATCAATAATTTCTTCTCAAAATTATACATTGTGGGTATGGTAAGTTTGTTAAGATATTCTTGAAATCCACTTTAGTACAGTGATGAGTGTCCCCGCCTGCCATGAGGGAGACCAGGGTTTGATTCCCGCCGGGTAGGCAGTGGTGTGGTTTAAGAGTTGGACTTGATGATCCTTGTGGATCCCTTGTGGGTTCCTTCCAACTCACAATAATCTGTGAATCTAATGGATTGCTAAGAATTTGACTGACCTGCTATAACTGTGTAGGTCTTAGTGGTGATTTTTCAGCTGAAGGACAATAACGTATATTCTGAGTGCATGTCCAAATACCAAGTCAGGTATGTAAGCAGGAACTACAGAGAGCATGCCTAAAACAAAGGGCATTACACATCCAAGTTGGTCTAGCTAATAGAAATTATTAAATACCCAGACCGCTCAAAATACGAAAACAAACAAGCACTAGCTCAAGTAAATATTTTTCTCTTCAACCCATGCATGCGTTGCAACTTCACCACCAATAACTCTCTTTCGTGAATCAATACCACATCATTTTTAGTAAAAAAGACAAAGCAACTGGAAGGTGCTTCAAGTTACTTGGTTCATAGGCAAAATAGAGGATCAAATATTGATTATAAAGCAAAAGTTTTCTTTCTTTTAAAAGGTTTGCATTTTAAAGGACATAAAGCAAGACACAAATCAGGGGGACATGTACAAACAAAATAAACCCAAAATCAGTATGCTACCATGTAACCAAAACCAATACAACAACTCAACCATCTGTGGGATCACCAAGTACAAATGTGCTTCTAAAGAAATATCGCCATCAAGGAAAAAAATATAAAAAGAAAAAACATTAAGTGAGAAAAAATACTGGACTGTAGCCATAAAAGTCACTAAGGGCCTTCACAGGTCTCTTTTTTTTTGTCAGCTTATTCAGTACAGCTATTTATTGCAAACCATTTCAAGACAATCTCCAGAATTCAGCTCTCTAGAGAGACTTTTTGCCAGCTTTAAGACCCATGCCTATTCCCTAGCCTCTTTTAACTTCATCACCATAAAATTTCTTTCTGAATCCTTTAAAAAATTACTTTCAAACTTTCCATGTACTTGCTTCAGTCTGTCTTCTGGATCTTTTCTGTACTTGCTCCAGTCTGGATTTCTTCTGTATTTCTGTATGGAAATCCACTTTAGCACAGTGGTAAGTGTCCCCCCCTGGCATGTGGGAGACCCGGGCTCGATTCCCGCCAGGGAGACAGTGTTAAGAGTTGGACTCGATGATCCTTGTGGGTCCCTTCCAACTCAGAATAATATGTGATATGTGATTTTTTTTTTAAATACCTATTACAATTTGTTTTGTTCATGTTTTCTAGTATCTAAAACCTTAGTTGTTGTCTAACTAGATAATAACTATCTATCTTTAGTTGTTGTCTAACAAGTAAATCTCTGCCATGTCTTCTTTATTCATACTGGACGATGCTGTATCAAAAGTCTACTGGGCTCATCCTACTGTCTCTTTTCCCGCTCTTGTCTCTCAAATTTACTCACACTTCTGTTTTCAAAGTTGATCTACAAAATCTTTTCCTTCCTGATTACAGTTCCTAATTTCACTCGGTGCCTGCTATAATTTCTTAATTAAGTCTGTAACTATGTAATTAAACTTTGCCGTATTTTCTGAAACATCTGTCAGGAAAGAAGCACTCTAACTAAATTTGTATCATTGAATAGGTTGCTACTAACTACAGCCTATCATTCAAATAGCTCAATTTCTGTCAACTTTGAGTACATCTTTCCCTTGGCTTAGCTGGCAAAACTTCTGGGATGGGAATACTATTTTGTTTTTGTGTTTGAAGAGTCTCAGCTGATCCGAGACTGACAATAATACAATAATAGTATAATTCAAAGAGACTGTAGTTACACATAGGAATAAAGGTTCTCGATAAAATCTGACATAATTAATTCTACACTGAGGCATTCAATAACTGTTCCTTCTTCAAACTAAACTTCAGTTTGCTTAAATATGTGGGGAGTCTGTCCTACAGACCACTTACAACAAGCAATAGAGCACCTTTATTGGAAAGAGAAGAAACTTGACCTACATAGCCCTCCACAATTACCTGCTCAGCAGTGTTTGGCTCTGCACACTTCTCAGCTAGATCTAGGACAAAACCACAACACACAAAGACGTGAAACATCCTTGGACATTCCTGTGTCAGCACAGCTCTCTGTGGCTGCACGTTAAGCTTTGACAGATGCACTGATAAGGCTGCCGATTTGTTAAGCAACTGCCACAGAGCTTGAGTTACGATTACAGGCACTCCTTGCTCCCAGACACCTACTGCTTTAACATCAACAATGAAGATGAGTCACTACAGCAACTTGGGAGCATCACCGAGCAAGTGGTGAGACAAATATCTTCTGTGACGGTGTGCGCTGTGACATGTTAGGTGGTGAGTTGGACTAGATGATCCTTGTGGGTCCCTTCCAACTCATAATATTCTGTGATTCTGTGTGATTCTGTGATCTAGGAGAGCACTGCCCTGGGGTGTTCCCTGCATTACGTATTCTCTCTCTCTCCCTCATATCTGTCTCAAATACTGAGACTCCATTCTGGCTTTAAGCTCATGGAATTTTTCACTTTCCTCCAGCAGCCTTTTTATTTTAGAAGACTTTTATCAGTCTATCCAAGCCCAAAACGTTTTTCTTTGGGGTCTTTCCCCTGACTCTGGCAATACAGCTTCTCTGAGCTTTTTTCCAAACAGCAGCAGCAGTTTCATAAATTGTCATGATTCATACACTGCCACTCACATGTTGAAGAGTAGATATGATCCTATCATATGAATTTCAGTCTGGTACAACCTGGGAAAGTTATGGCTGGCAGCAGATAAACAGAGAGGTCCATCTGTAGACTCAGGCACATGCCTTTGCAGGTCACATTTGATTAGAAAGTTATCCTTTTAGTCCTCAGACAAATTTATTGAATGTGGTACTACTTTTTTACATTTGTGCTTTCTGCCGGCAGCCAGTCTGTGAATTATCTGTGTGCTTTCAGAGAGGGCACTGCTTTAACTGAATGGATAGCTGGTACCTGATACTGATGTCCTGTGCCAAACACTAACAGCCTTAAGCACTTATTTATATAAAATAGACCTATTCAATGTGACTATTCATATAAAATATGCTTCTTCAAACTATATCCAGTGACATAATATGCAGAATTATGTGCATAGAAGCAGAGATGGGTTTGTAATAAAACAGACTTCACTAGCTATTATGAGGATTATTTCTTAGGAAGAAATAAATGAACACATTTCAAAACTGAATAAGACATAACCAAGGCAAATGAAATGCAGATAATATGTCACAATCTCCAATATCAATTGCTCAAACGTAAACATGATATCCTAATCACTGTGTTCCAAAAAAGAGTCTTTAATTTAGACCAGAGTCCTTACGCTAGGAATCACAGAAGTGATTTCTGTAGCTGCTGTGGACATGCAGCTTATTGTAAACTCCCTCAGAAACTTGCTCTGAATGAAGAGTCAGATGTTTTGAAGCTCGGGAATACCAAATTTGAGAGCTTTGAATTAATGTCCTCACAACCATATAATTTCTGCATGCATCAATTTCATGATAATCCATTTAAATTCTTCAGGAAAAATACTTTTAGGTAAAAAAAAAAAACCAAACCAATTCATATTACGTAGCAGTGTTAAAAGGATGCCACCTACCGGGCACCTCATCAACCTCCCGTAAGAGACCTGGAGAAGTAGGTAAAGTAGATCTTAGAGAACTGAAAAAGACTGCTTTGCAGGGTAGCTCCCTAAAACTGGGAAAAATAATAGCAATTAAAAAAAAATAATAGCTCTCGTTCTCCTTAAGCTCGAGGTTTGTCAAAAACTCAGGGTTTTCTGTTCTGCCAGCTTTTTCATGTCTTCTTTTTTCCTCTTCTAGTAGTAGCAGCAGCAATAGCCATGTTTCATAAGCATTTATTCTCAGTATTTTCCTATTAACTCTTCCCCTCCTGGTGCCTATATTCCTGATGAGAAGGTTGTATCTTAACAATCTGTTCACCTTTTTTGTGCTTCTTCCTTAGGCTAACAGGCACCATCCAGGCGTCCAACTGAAAACAATTAAAATACGCAATACATATATGCACACACAAGCAGAGATACACACAAGCAAACGTGACAAAATTAATGTAATGCTTTAGGGGAAAACCAGGCTTTAATATAACAACAGTATGATGCACAGCAAGTCGCTGGGTTGGTTTACATAGTTTTAAAAGTAAAACTATGCCTACTAAAGGTACCTTCCCTTACATATTTTGAAAAAGTATTTGGTGCAGTAACTGATGTGGTAACAGCACAGATGTTCTTTTTATCCAACACACAGTTTCTTCTTCTCACCCAAACCAGGGTAAGCCTACTCATATTGTTCTAACTGCCTGCTCCATAGGAGTGCTATTATTTTTTGTTATTTCACTCCTATTACCGTAGCACAGTAACTTATGTTCACCCAGCACCTAAGTGTCAGCAAGTCAAGCCCACTCTTTAAATCCATGCTCACAGTGCTATCTTGCCTGGGAGTCTCACTCTTAGTCGTTCCTTTTGGAACAACTTCGTTACAGAAATTTCAGAGTGCACCTGCACAGTGGAGGGAAAAGCCACCACACTTTTACCAGGTTTGAGAGCGGGTATATGTGTCCCCATCTGAGTGGCACTGAGGCGGAGAGTAAGGCTGACATCTTTGGTGTTTGGGGCCATATCAACCTGATAACATCATTTCTGGCCCCCACTGGCACCAGAGTAAGCGAGCATGGCTCGGAGCAGCACTGCTGCAATAGTCACATCCTATGTCTGCTGGCCAGAAAAAGCTAAAAGGATTGCTGGCATCAAGCTTCACTTGATTACAGTTCCTGAGGCCACCAAGCACAGCCTCTAAACTGGGAGTACCTGAGATGAGTCCAGTCTCTTCATTAGACACTGAGGAGATTAATTTTGTCATGTATTTATATTGTATTTTACCATTCGACTTCGAGGTGTAAAAAGACAGATGTGCTGATTCCAGTCTGCATATCCACTTGCTTAAATGTATGAATTCAGGTTAGTAATTCAGGTTTGTTGTTACGACTTGTTCACAGAAATACCTATTATACACTGTTTCACAATCCTACTTAATTACTCTAGCAGTGTGTAAAATCTGCTCTTAAAAATACTTCAAAAGGAATCAAAAGTATGATGAAAGGAATTGTAATTCTTTTATAAGACTAGTGGTAATGATCAACAGAGAAAACACAAGTCCTTCATGGACTACTGCTAAACCTGAACACTAACAGAACTGGCACTCGTACTGCCACCTTCTTTAACACTGATGAGCTTTAAGCATTCTGGTCACTTCAACATTAGATCTCAATAGTGTTCTAGGCATAACAGCTTTAATTTTCTGATTTTTTTTGTAGTCTAAAGCTCCTAAATTTCTGCACTGTTTTCACTTTCCACCCTTGCTTTTGCCAATGGATGGAATTTTTAGCATAAGTTCTGCATTCGATAATGTTAAAAGATCTTCTAAAGAAAAACATATGGTTCATTTCCGTGTACATCGCTGGTGCCCTTATGCTACATATCCTAACAAAACCAAATTCATGCAATAAAGTCAGATGATTAAAGACTCTCCAGATTATAAAGGTAACTGAAGTTAGAAGACATATGGATAACCTTTATTAGCTTCTTGGGGATAGGTAGTACAATTTTTATTGCTTGTCCTCACACTTCTTTTCCCATTGGAATCATCTTAACCGGGTTTTTAAAGATGAACAGAACCCATTGAATGAAAAGTTAATCAATACTTTAATCACTGGTATTCAGTGGATATCATTTATTGTACCTACATAAAACCTTGCATGGTATACAGATCTATTAGTTTCTTCACTTCGTTTTTTCCTTGGTTCTTGCAGTATAAATGCTTCACTGACAAATAACTAACCTCCAAACTACTGCTGTTTGCTAAGAGATAGCATTATCGTGATTCTACACATGAAGAGCCAATGCTACATTGATGGGTTGGCATTTTTTTCTTAATCAAAGACTTCTAAAACTTACTACCTGCTTTCAGTAGCCCAGCGTACTATACGCAAAAAAGATGAAGCAGCAATATCTAAGACATAGAATGAAAAATGTCTAAAAGACAGCTGACAGTGTATTGTGTTTTCATAAATGTTGCCATGCTCATCACTAGTAACTAGTGATGCAACAGTATGCAAACATCTGTGGGGATGCAACATCCCCAGCTCATGCAGCATATCCTGTAGACATTTTCCCATGGAATGCTGCCTTTTATTTCAAGGTAAATGGTGTCCATATTTTCTAAAATTCCTAAATCATTTTTGGATTGTGCATAAAAATATGATCCTCCTTCAAGTTCTTACAGAGAAGACATAAATTCATCTATTTAGCAGGTAAATTGCTGACTCTACTATGAGTTTCAGTTCCTTTGGACAGATCAGTGCTTTCAGGGCTATTCGTTTCTTCCATTTTTGGATATGCTTGGATGCCTCCTTTCGAGACCACAGTAATTCTGTGAGTCATAATAAAAAATAGGCTATAAAAGACCTTTAGAGATAGCCTTGTAAAACCCCTGCTCAAAGCAGGGCTAACTTCAAAGTTAGATCTGCTTATTCAGGGTCATATCCAGGCTAGTTTGAATTTCTCCAAGGATGGAAATTTCACACCTTCTCTGGCCAATCTGTTCCAGAGCTCAACTGTTACCATTCATCTGCTTGCTAATGATTAGGATCTGACTGTGATTTAGAACATCCCTAGTATGATATGATTAATACACTTTCAGTGGTATTTACTCTGGTAAGAATGTGAGACATTCTGCTATTTCAAGACCTTTCTCCTTCAATGTAGCTTGTGCAGAGAATTTACCAGCAGGCTTTTCTGAAACACTGCCTTCTGGATAAAGTGATGGAAGGCACTAATTAGTTCCTCTCCTTATCCTATCTGACTTTCCAGTACCAAACTATGCATGTACCGTAATTAATATGGTTGTTAGAGGAGGGCCTGGAAGTGATGACATTTAGCATGAGTGGGTTGTTTTGTTCCTCACTGCATGATTGTTCTTGTGGTGATTTGTTCCTGATTCATCACCTTGAAGATCTTCAATATTGATGTATATACAGAATCCCCTATGATTTTTCCTCTCTACTGAAGCCTTTCCTACAGCTTCTTCACTTTTCTAATTAATGTCTTTATTTCCAAGGGGCTAGCAGTGGACATAGCTATCACAGTGCTCTATGCACTTCTAGTACTGTCTTGTAGGTAGAATAATTGAAATCTCATGTTTTCAAAAAGACACATAAGTCTAGTATTACACATGTTTGCAGGCTACATTTTATTTACCACTTTTCACTATTTTTAATCTGTTTATCTAATTTAATGAATAGCTAAACTTTACATCCAAAATTATTTCTGCAGGAGTGTCTATTATAGAGATATCTGGATGCTTACTTGTATCCTCAGGACTTTTATCCACATAGATTAAATGTTTTTGTAACCTACTAGCCTTGCTCTGTGCCAGAGATTCAACTTTTTCTGAAGTCAGCCCCAAAAACCTGTACCCCAATATTGATGCTCATTCTTACGACTATTTCTTCCTTATTTATTTGAAAAAAAAATGTCTCACCACTATAAATCTCTTTTTTTTAACAGTAACATTGCTGCTGGCTGCTTTTCCCAGAGACATTCTTCAGCTGCACACTCTTTGGCTTTGATCTCCTCAGTTTGCTTTACAGCATTTAACATACATCTTCTCAAACACCTGTTTTTCATTTTTCACCCTATGATAGTTCCATGCTCACTGGCAATTTGTTGGGTTTGGGGCCATGGAGTATGCTTCTAATGTAAATCGTGCTTGATGCTTCCCTCTGGGACCATACACACGAATGACTTCTGACTTTTATCATCTGAATGACTTTTATCATCTACATGTCATCACCATTACTAAGGTATCCCCTTATCTGATGTATATCTTTTATGTTTTAGCTATTCTAGTGGTATTCTAGGGTGTTCAAGTGTTCTCCACTACCATACATACTTTTATTTCATTCTTACCTCTCCTACTAGAAGTCTCCAGCACTCCACTTTCCTCTGCAAAAAAAAAGTTTTCATAATCAGTTTCAGTTGGCTGATTCACTCACACCAATATACTCAGTAGGTCTTCAGCTTTCCTAAGATTTCTTAGCTGAACAGAGGGCTCCTCTTCCTGAAACTGTGTATTTCAAACCACTCTGTCTATCCACATTTCTTCCATTAGCTTCAGAATGTTTCCCTGATAGACATCCATAAATCTTCTCATTTCTCTGTACAAAACAATATGAGAAACTGAGGATCTCCCTCCTTTTGCACTTTCTTCTTTTTCTGATAGCTTCTGTATCCTACTCTCTGAAGCTTAGCACAATAAACTCATGAAGAATAACTAACATTGTCTCAAGATCATTACACCAGTATTTTAACTACACATAGTGGAAATGGGTCATGAAAGACTACAATCTTTAAAGTCTGCTGCAAAAGTTCCACAGGGCTGAAATGGTAACAGCAGTGGCAGATTGACTGCATGTTTCAGTTATAAAGGAAAATAAAATCTCAGAAATCTTCACAGATGTGTGCTAACAGGAGAACACTGGCGAGACTTTGGCAGGTCATCTACAACCAGCACATTTCAAAGGTATTGCCCCTCTCACTCTGAGCTTCTCCTTTATGAACTTCTATTCCATTCCTGCCTCCTCCCAGACATAAGCTGTTTTTCCCCACTTACTTCCACTTCATCTCTTTAGTACCATTCACAACTCCTAGTCAGATCTATCTCCCTCCAACCTTTCTGACACTGCAGTCCCAATTTCTTTCCCTGGCCTTCAGTTTTCCCTCTTCTTCACTATCGCATTTTCCTGGCTTCATCACTCCAGTATATCTAGTGGGGAAGAGGGGAAGAATTCTCTCTCTTCCATTGCATCTTCCTCCTAATGTGTTGCCCTGCCAGTTCCTACCCCAACTAGCCTCTAAATGCCTTTCTGAAAACTGTTTTTCAGTTACTAGTTTGCCACTCAGCATCTAACCTGCTGCTCAAGCTTCTCCTTCTCAAATGACTCCTGTCCCAAACACCACACTCCACTGGCCCTCAGTATAACTCCTAATTCCAGTTCCAGTATTGCTCTTCCATGTCTGAAACCATTTCCATTTTCCCACATTCCATGCTGTTTATACTTCTTCCTGCTCTTCCTTTGTAGTTCAAGCTTGCTCTATCTGCTCTCACTTAGGCAACATAAACTGTTGTACTACCTCAAAACTGCAACTGTAGATGAAAGCTCTGGAAGATCCAGGCTGTACATGTGTGGGTGTGTTCTTACACAAATAGTAGAAGGTTCAGCCTTGACTCAGAAGCCATCTACTGCCAAGTCCATTTTCCACCACATAGTAGCACAGGAACTTCTAAGAGAAAAAGAGCGACCAGACCTTGTGAACATATGCAAAGCAATATATTCTGCACTGGAGGAGATTTTCAGAAACCATGAAAATTACCTGGCTAGAACTTTCCAAGTAAATTCAACAGATTGAAAGTACAAACAGGGGTTTTTGTTTCGGGGATTTGTTTGGTTAGGGGTTTTTTGTTGTTTGTTTGTGGTTTTGTTTGTTTGGGTTGGGTTTTGGTGTGGGTTTTGGGCTGGTTTGTTTTGTGTTGTTTTTTTTAAAATAAATAATCACTGTTAACAGGGTTGTATTATCTCCCATTATCTCCCTCAAGCTGTTGTATCCTTGTCCATTGTTGAGTACAAGACACTTATTATATTATGGTGTAAACAGCACAGCAGTGACAAAATACTGGAGTGGGCTTGGATTTTTGGTATGTATGTAAATCCCAGATATTAATTACTTTGAACAGTAGGTGAAAGACAAGTGATACAGTTATTCAATGACTATCTACAGGTTTTTCCAGTGATGACCTCTGATTACATCAGGAATTTCATGGGATAAGCACATTTCCTTAAAAACACTGCAGATGTGATTGCCAAGGAAGTCAGCAGGCATTTAAACACTTACAAACCCAAACTTACATGTTGTCTTCTCAGTGCTGAAATTACTCCAGTCTTTAGGAAGTATATATGTACTATCAAATATCATGAGACAATAAAACCAAAAAATGCAATCAAAAACAGCTGAGCAGAAAACTGGGGGTCTGCTTTATCTGCGAGAACATACGGTAACAATGATTATTATTTATTACTTGATCCTGCTTCAATCCAAAATGTACTTGGCAACATTTGAATGCAGAGGAAAACATTGTAATGTAACACAAACAGTCCAAGGGTTGAAAAAACTCAAGTCCTTCAGTTGTCCATAGAAGTGGCTCTCAAAAAATTAAAGGAAGTCTCCACTTACACAATTTTTCCCCCATAACTGTTTTTCTCAGGACCAGGGGTTAAAGGACTTGATAAACTTCAAGCTCTGCACAGTCAGGAGCCCATGGTCAGGTGTCTACGGCTGACTTTTTTAAAAAGCTTCTCAACATTCTTACACACCCTGAAGCAAAACCAAAGACTTACCAGACATGCTTTAAATTGGTCAGACTATGTGATTCTGTGATTCTGTGACTAAATTATCCTTTTAATTAGCCCCACACGAAACCTGTCTGCTAATGGTGCGCTCAATTCCCCCATTCATATCATAAATAAAGATATTCGCAGGAGAGGTGCTCCAGTTCTCTGATCATCTTCATGTCCCTCCCTTTGGAATTGCTCCAACAGGTTCATGCCCTTCTTATGTTGGTGGTCCCAGAGCTGCATGTAGCACTCCAGGCATGGTCTCACAAGAGCAGAGTGGAGAGGAAGAATCAACTCCCTTGACCAACTGGTCATACTTCTTCCTAAGCAGCCAAGGACATCACTGCTTTCTGAGTTGCAAGACCATAGCATCAGTTCATGTCAAGCTTTTCTCCAACCTGATATCCTATGATTCGCTTAAATCATGACACTTTGACTTGCTACAGATAATGGCTCTAGCACGCACAACTGGCAGGGAAGATCAAGATGCAAACAAAATGCAACTGCAGAGCTACTGTAATTTTTCTAAGCAGTTAACACTCGTTAATGGTATCAGCTGGAGGGAAATGAAGAGCAACAGAAATGGAGTCATCCATCTGCATACATTACAGCTGAGATACTACAGCCACTGGAACGTTCTCATGTTAGAGCATGCCTCAGCACTGCCTGAGAGAAACAGAAATGGCTAATTCACTCTATGAATTTATTCAGTCTTTGATTACCTTTCTCTCCCTTCCATCGAGCTCTAAACAGTTCCATGGACTACAGCACTTTTATTATGTAAGAACTGAAAACTAATTAAATATCTCATGATTAAAAATCCACAAGCAACTGGGCCAAATATGGAGTCTCATTCTGGTCATTAATAAAAAGGTAAAACAGAAATTTATTTCATCATTCTTTTATAAGTATATCCCAGCATAATCTTCATCATGGAGTCTCGACATCTTTGGAATGGCAACACTGTGTTTTCAGAAGTATCCAATATATTTAGAAAAGACATTTTTAATTTTCAGCTTAATTCTGAAAAGACAACTTTGAAGACAGGACACAATTCATCTTGATTCAGACAACCTCCAAATATGTCTGTAAACTCATTTGCACGTGCCTGCAGACGTGTTCGATTTCTAACCATCAGAAAAAAAAATCTTCTTTTCTACTTGTCAAGGGGTAGATGAGCACTTCTTAGAGCACCCAGGAAGAGAAATGCATTTCAAACATCTCCTTTTGAATAACAGCAGTTTTCTAACCCCTTGCTTTAGCTTTACCTCAAGATAGTAATGAGAACATCACAAACTAAATATGTCCAAGCCATCAACAAATTTATATCTATATCTTCCTATTCCTATAAACCACATACCTCTAGAGCTAGTATGAGTAAAATATAATATAGTAAAACCATAGATTAAAAAATACTGCAGAATTTATTGAATATATTATTCATCTAACCATTGGTAATACTTAATATTATTCATCAAAAGCCACAGGAAAATGATTTGCTTCTTATATACTCTGCTGGATATGACCAAGCAGCAAACGTATTAGGTAGTTCTTCATGTAAGCAAATCAGTACATCTCTCCATTTAAGTTACTCAGTAATTCACTCCACTGAAGTCACTAAAAGCAATGTTAAATGGAAAGTGCGCATAAGACCAAAACCCAGTACAAAACAATGTGTAATTAAGTGCCGTTCTTTAGTAGGCTAATGCTAGTAAACACCGAGATTAATATTGAAGAAAACAAGATTAGGGGAAAATAAGGTACTACGTAGTCATAATTTCTGGGTCCCTTTATCAAAGAAACAATTAACATTCAATCCTGTTAAAAAGTGCTCGGTGTACTCTTGTTAAGTACAGAGTATTCATGCTGCAGACCTAGATCCTTTGGCCTACTGCATGGTCAAGATGTCTTAGACTTTCTTGACTATTTACATTGCAAATTTTTCAAGGGAGTGAATTTTACCCCATGTGTGTAGTTCTCAGTCGGGACCTGACTGGATGGCACTCATAACACAAACACCAGCTGAAAGTCCTCAGCACATAACACGATTGCTCCTGAAAGGCCAACATATGATCTATGCTAGCATTAATTTGAGTTTCAATATTGACTTCGATGGCAACAGTTAAGACCCAAATATCAATTACCAGAAATAAAACAAAACCGAGTTTACCAGCCTATTAATACGTAGAACCTATGGTCACTTTCAAAACTAAATTTCATGGTATTTGCTAGCATAACTTTCTGTCAAGTACAGCCCAACTATTTAGTTGGGGTTTTTTCCCCAAAGCTTTATTTGCATGCATGATTTTTAAAATAAATACAGACAGGAAGCCTTTTTCCTATGTAATGACTTTTCAGGAACTCTAAGTCATGATATGCTCTTCCTTCTTCCATTTTCATTTATCCAAAACCTGTAGAAATTATTTGCAGCTATGTTGATCACACCAATATTATTTAACAGGACTTGCATGTAGTTTCTTACAGGTCCATAGATACAGATTTAAAATTAATTGGCTAGGTTTTAAGCACTGGTCCATTCTACTTCAATCTGGAAGAGAACTGGAATAAAAACAATCAGTAAACATTCTGCAGAACACTGTTTTCATCTTTAATGACAATTCTCAACTTTTTCAGATGCTTTTCAAAACCATTCAGCTGTAGACACACACACACAAAAAAGTTTGCTACACTAGATTCTGTTCAGTTTATTAAGCTAATCCTTGTGAATATATTTTTCCGTAATAGTTCACCAAGGTTTTCAGAAAAGATGCTTCTGTTCTTTCATCTCTTAATAAAGCTAATGAACTGCAGAGAACTAAACTGAAACATGACTCGATTGTTTGCTGACATTTTTATAGTAAGTCAAATATTTAGCAGTTACTTGTAAACACAAGTTTGTCTTCGACACAAGCACGGTAATTTAATAAAATTTCCCTATTCTGTTTTAATACCTCCACGAAAATACAGTGCATGTTCAAACTGCAATCCAACTTGTTTAGGATCCATTCTGATGAAATAAAAAAACAGTACGTGTGTAAGACAAATCTGAACTGCCTACTCCTGAAAGAACAATGTGATTTACTCAATATAGCTTTTTAAAAAGCACTAAAACCTGCATGGCTCTAAAGCCGTGCTATGTAGAATTGTTAGAAGTGGCAGTATCAGACAAATGTAAACATTGCCATTTGAATGTCTAACTAAAGTTAACTGTCACTCACTATAAATGATAATCAAGATGTATGGTGAAGCTTACTCTTTAGAGGTGTTAATTGGGATATTGCCATTGATCTTAACAGGACCAATATCTATTCAAGATTTATAAAGTTAACATACTTTGCTACATGCCAGTAGGTACAGAAAGACAGTGTTTTAGTTCATTCAGAATTATTTCATGTCACCGAGCATATGACAGCTATAGTAAGCATCACAGTGGTAGCTTAGCAAAAGTTGCCTGATGGTAAAAGTTATTATATGTCTGAAGAAATTACAAGGAAGAATTAGTTCTTCTGTATTTAATTTACCTACCTGATAATTATGCCTAGGATTCTGAGTGCTGAATTAAATTCCCTCTTCAGCTCAAAATCACCTACAGTTTGAGCTATTGTTAGCAAAGAAATGTTTTCCTGATCAGCTCTGATACACTCAGCCCTGGAGCAGCATAGGGACTCTTCCATCAACCAAACAAAAAGGGTCTCTCCTGAATATCATTGTTCAACCACTGAAGTTGAAAAAGAGCAGAAGCAAGACCTTGATTTCATTCAGCACCTATATAAAAGCCAAGGCATTTTAACGTGATATCTTGATTAAGTCACTCTAAGCTCCCTTTATTCAGACTACTTAACCCTAAAGTGCACAGTCCAGGAAGAATATCACACGCTCTATTACCCTTTAGAAGTTCAAGTCAAGTCGTCATTGTAATAAAAGCTTGGAAAGAAGGCACCTGTTAGATATTAACAATATTGACTTCAAGAGGTCTTGGGATACACATCTTTCTATTTATTCTTTTTATGGATGATTTTTTCATTCATCATTTCGGTCACAATTGACATTCTGTAACTAAAATAAACCAGAAGGTTTTCTGTTTTCTTTGCAAATTGTCAACTACATTAACTTTGTCAAGATGCCCACAAGAATAAAATCAATATAGCAATTTAAAAACAAAATTGGCAGGCATGATATTGTACTTGGACACATGCAGCAACCAGCCTCATACATCAATCTACCGTCATCAATAACAATATTCTGAAACCTATTAATGTTATTTATTACATTTGCGGTGTGAAATGCGAAAGTAAGTACAGATACCGGTCCAGCAGTTTAAAAATTACACGGAAACATTACCTGATATGCCTGAGAGGCACGGACTAGTGACTCAGGTGTCACTTAAACGCTCTATACTTCCAGCACGGAGAGCGGCTGGTTTCTATAACCCGTACGGTACCGACAGCGAACTGCTCGCCCGTGCAGCAGCCGCAGCAGAAACTCCGGGATCCGCCGTGCTCCGACCCCGCGCCCCGACCGTCAGCGCCGGGCAGCACCGTCTGTCCTGTGCCCCTTCCCCGGGGGGGCACCGCACATGCTGCCGCTGCAGGTCGGACCTTCTAAAACCCACTCTTTCCTCCCTATTCCTGACTGCCCTGCCAGCCAGGACCTGTCTCCCTGGCTATCTCCCTCTCCCGCGCCCCCTGCTCCGCGGTCGCTCTCCCACGACGCAGGGGGGAGAAAAGACAGGCGGCGAAGTTACTGGGACTTACAGCGGTAGCGCTCCCTGCGCTGGCGCGGCACCTCTCCCGGCCTCTCGTCACCTCGGGCCACCTCCGCCGCGACTCGGCACCAGCTCCGGCGCAGCCCGGACGCCCCTTCACTCCTCGGAGGGGTTCATCGCACCGCCCGCTCCCTGACACCCGCCCGGTGGGTCCCCGCGTCCCAGAGGGGGCGGACAGGCACCAGCCAAGGTCGACCCCTCCGGCGTAGCTGCGCCTCGGGCAGCATCTGCCTCCTCTCGCCCGCGACGNGGACGGGCAGGAGCGGGGGCCGCCGGTGCTCCCGACACCCTGCCTGAGGAAGAGAAGATACCGCTGCGCGGGGGCGAGGGACCCCCGGACCGGAGGCTCGTCCCCCACACTCCTCGTCCCCGCGGAGGAGGTGGGGGCGGCAGCGCTGCCGACTGCCCTTAGTCTAGGCCGTCCCTTCCGTGCCCGTCCCCGGACAGCCGCCGGCCGGGCTCTGTCCGTGGCGAGGGTGCGTCGCCTCGCAGGAGCGCGGACCCTGCGGGTATCAGGGGCCCGACTGGAGACCCCACCTCCTCCTCCTCTCGGAGAAGGTCCTCAGATCCGAGCCACGTCCCCTTCCCAAAGGCACCCCGAGCGGGCACGTTTCCCAAAAGGAAAGCCGGGAAAATGAAGGGCGTGGAGCGTGGGACCCTGCGCTCCGGCACCTGGGCGGGACGGGCGCTCCTCCGGCAGCGGATCGCGGGATGCCAGGGTCGCTGCCCATCCCGGGGATGCTGCCCCGTGTCCTCCCGGCTGCCCCGTGTCCTCCGATGCTCCTCCAGCTTGCGTGAACTGTATACTTACCGTCCACCGAGCTGGAGAGGATGAACAAGGGGCGGCCGCAGCATTCACCGGACGGCAGAGTCGTCTAAATTCCCATTTCTGCTCTAGAGGTTAGGTAAGTGTTTTAAACCACAGGAGAGGTCGAGGAAGACCTGGTTCTGAGTACCTCTGGTCTCAGAAAAGCAGACCCTGGATACACGGGCATCCAGAGGTAACAGCCAACACGTCCCACCTCGCGGAAAAGCGCCGAGCGGTTGTGCATGAAGTAGCAAGGACTTCTTGCTGTGACTGCTCCAAGCTGCCCAATGTTTAAATATCGAAAGAGAGCCACAGGCTGGGAGACGGAGCGAATGCACGGTGATTCACCTCAGCCCTCCTGACAAACGTGTCAGTGCAGACAGCAGGTAACGGGGTGTCTTCCCAGCAGATGGAGTCAGGAGGCAAACAAACTTGCTTGAAAGGCACCACCAGCCCTTTCTGGGCAAAGGATGTTGCTGCCATCAAATAAAATGAACTTTGACACTTGCTTACTTTTGAATAGAAAGTTAGCTGCTGGTTTTTTTGCACCTATCATTTCCTCTTACAGAGTACAGTCAAATTTTACAGCCTACCTTTCTCACAGAAACGTGCGTGCAAACCCAGCTGGATGCCTTTCTGCAGCACAGGCCGTGCTGAGGAGGGCAGGAGGGAAAGGAGCAAGGGAACTTAGTGCTGAGAAGGAGGTGCTGGGCTTGGCATGCACCTAGTTCCAGAAAATAGGAACTTGTTGCCACTTTTTCCAGCAGCTGATGATTTGATGATTTGTTCTCCTTGACACAGGGTGGAGTGGGGAACCATAGTAAAAGTTCAGACACTCAAGGGATACTGATCTAAACCACCATCCATTTAGGATTTAAACTCTCGCTGGAGGTTTCACCATTTAATCTTGTGGAGAGAGATAAGGAGAAATAGGGGAAGTTGTTTCTATGAGCTTTCATGATGTCACAATTATATAGCATTCTCTGGCAGGAACAGTGAAGTTAGGGAAGGTTCTCATTTGCTGCACTAAGTCTGGAGCCACGGAGCAGCACTCCTACAGACTGAACTGCAGTTGTGTCAATCTCATGCTGCCCCTAGGTGGGCTTGGTTGAGTCGTTCTAAGTGCTTGAGGTGTTTGTAGAAAAGGAACAGCTGAGAAGCAAAACCTTAAGTTGAAACCTAGGGAAAGTAGGATAATTCCCCTTCCTGTCATTGCAGCAGTAAGTTAAAAGAGAAAACAGAGAGGAGAGCTTTGTTTATACCTCATATCCTGGAATATTTTCTTTTACAGAGATTTGAGAGGGGTATGAGTGGGTCACCAAATAGGTACAGCTTGCTTTAAGAGATAAAAAAAGCAGGTGATGGATTGTTTACCAGTAGTTTCTCCCATGGCCCACCCATTTAGGGGTTTTTTTTGTTGTTGACTGGCTTATACTGTTCATTCTATGATTGGAAAGCATCACACTTTCAGTGACTGATTTTATACTTATTTCAAAACAGGTTGTATGTTACTTTGTTTTCTTAGAGAGTAGTATTCATCTACTGAAGTATAAATCTGTCATCCCATAATCTGGAAGTAGCTTTCCTAAAGTTTGGGTGGTTTTATTATAAACTTCCATTTTGTTAACCATTACCTTGCACACAGAAGGAGCACTTTCTCATTTGTTCTGCTATAAGCAATTCCATTGGGCCCCATGGGACTGCAAGCAGGAGTAGTTACTATTTAGCATGTATGTGAAATACTGATCAAGCTCGTAAATAACTGCTGAAAAATTATTATTAACTGTACCTCAGTGGTTTTATTTCTGGTTGTGTTCAGTAGTCATTACAACCCTGAATTCTGCACAAAAGAGGTGACTGATTAGTGTTTTATGTTGTGATATAGTTTTGCTTTGTACATGAAAAGTGAAGGAAGTCCAAACCTGGTTCCAAGATTTCAGTGATTTCATTCTGTTATGAGGGAAAACATCTTTTTATTTAGTATGGAAAGTTGTCCATTTCTGTAGTTTGTCTCATTGGCACCATCTTTTTTTTTAGTAAATGTAGTTTCTCTACCTTTAATGGCACGGCAAGTAAGAATGCCACTTGTGAAACAGGCACTGTCTTAATTTTCGTGGTTAGGTTCAGAATTAGAAGAATCCAAGTTCGCAGCTGGACTTACAAGCTTTCCATGAATTGAGTAGAGATATTTCCACAATCTTTTGCAGATGCCTGTATTGCAAGCTGTTTGGATGTGAACTATTTCCAATCATCATTTTGTTATCTTTCCTGTATGAAATGGTGCACCCTATTGGAACTACTCAGAGGACAGTATCTTCAAATAGAGTTTGCTGAGATTTAGTTTGTCTGAAGCATGGGAAATGTGAGCATTGAGCTATCTACAGAAGACCATGGAGGGCTGCTGTACCCTTTGATAAACACATTATAAATAATGTACTTTAGTGAGGGTACAGTCACAATTTGGATTAAAAAGCATAAAGAGTGAAAGACTGCATTTAAACAAAAATGATAATAAATTGGGCCCAATCCAGTTCAAGGTGAAAAGAACAGGAATTTGACATTAGCTTTAGCAAAGGTTCCATCAGCACCTTTAAGGGTTCCATGGGAATATTTAATTCTTTTGCATACAATTTTGTGATCATGACTTTTCACTCCTAGAAGTGACCTGATTGAAAACTCTGAGAATAGTTACAGCATTATCAGCAACAATAAACAAGAAAAAACCACATCAGTTCTGTGAGGAGGAAATTCATGGAGTGGCTATAGCTGCTGTTCAGGCCATGCATTCCTAACTAGACTTTAATTTAATTGTTTTTAATTTTAAAAAAGAAATTTGTTTTAGAAAAAATCCCCTGCAATTAGGGATTTTCAGAGTGACAGATAAACAGATTTATTAATCTACCAGTTGGAGAAGTCCATTCCAAACATGAAGGGCAACATCAGGAGAAACAAAGAAATGCTCAAGTGGCTAGAAGGCATATGAACAATTTAGACTAGGATGAACAAAATAGTGTTCTATTTCTAATTCCAGAAGCTATTAAGACAGTCAATAACTGTTTTTTTAAGACAGCTCTTTCCAAAATTAGAGGATTGTGTTTCATTTTATGTTAGCTTTGTTTGTAGCAACCTGAAAATCAGGTTTGTGTTTATCCGACATGGGATACCTCATTAGAATGATGTGCAAGTTGTCTGAATGTCACAACATTTATTTAAATCTGGTGCTTAGTGTACAGTAATCTCAGTTTCTTAATGTACAAAAAAAATGGGTAATTATGCTTGCCTCCTTGCTTAAATTTCTAGTTTTAATTTATGTTATTTAATCTGTGTAAGTATTGATTCTTCAGTTCATGTCTCAGGACATTCTAAGAAGATCTCTGAAACATTTTGAAGTGAGAGGAAAAAAAAAGCCATATGTCTCTAAAAGAGAACTTGCTGTGTTTTTGAAAACCACATTCAGACAGTAATTAAGAGGTACAAAAGAAAAGAGATAGGAAATGAGAAGTACAAGAAAAGTAGTCATATTCACGTTTTCAAAGATTAAGCAAAAATGAATAGAGACATTCCTGTTGTTAGTCTTTATACCATATTCAATTTTCTATAGAAGAAAATATTTTAATTTAGCAATACATGTTTTCATTACTACAGTACTCAGTAATTATACATATTGATAGCAGAAACACAGTGGGCTTGCTTGCTCTGTGTTGAGGAAGGAAAGGGAAAGCAAACAAGATAATGAAATTCTAGGCAATGGGAATGTTGCCAAAGAGTAGGCACCTGATTCCCTCAAATTGAGCAATTATTCCTGGGCCTCATTAGGCTAGTGTGTACATGATTCTAGAGAGAATCTCAGCCAAGCATCAAAAAAAAGAGCTTTCCAGGAGAACTAAATGCACCATCAGCTGCAAGAAATGGCCTCTCTAGTGTGTTTACACTATATAATCGATAAAATGTTCTAGGTTGCTGTTCTGGTTTAGGTTTTTTTGCTGCTCTGGCAGCAAGGGGGTTAACAGCTCAGCTCTGGCCTGGGCCTCAGTTGCTGCCATGGCATTCAGGGTTATAGAGATAGAGATGTCTCTGTGAATAAACATATTTGGGAGAGAAGAAAAAAAAATTTAGTAGTAAGATGTAGTGTGCCAGAACAGAACTCGTGTGGAGAGGCTGAACGATATGAAACCCCCCAGGCCTACTACAGAAGGGGTAGGAATGTTCTTCCAGGCATCCCGCTGCTACTCGTGAAATTGGACGGACCATGGTGTAAGCCTATGGACTAGAGAGAGAGCAACCAGTGATGCAGAATCCATCTAAGCCACGACTGAAGATGGAGATAAAGCTAGCTGAAGAAAAAAATGCAGATGTTTTTCGGAGCCNTACATTTTCTCTGGGAACTATTTCAAGAGCCTTATGAAATACCTACAAACTACCAGCAGGTATATTTAATAAATCATACATACTTGTAAGGTGCCATCAACATAAGATTTACATTAATTAATTCATGTATGTATTTTAATATGAGAAATTTAACATTATTTGGAGTTACAGGCAATGTAAGACTCCATCTATTACTGCTGAAGACTCCTCTGTGTATTTCAGTACAGATACAGTTGTCTGTCTTTGAAAGAGTGGCCTGAGATCTATGTATCATTAAGGCTTTACTTACCTCTTCAGTGTATGTTTTCAGTGAAACTAAAGCAGTGCTTTAAGATCATACTGGGTTTGGGAAGAAAGATGAATTTCAACCTGAAATCCTTACTCTGGTACACAGAAATTTTTATTTTTGGTTAGCTTGTTAAAAAGGCTCATTGCCCAGAAAACGTCACTCTAGTGAACACATAATTGACCAAACCCAGCTCTTGACACCAAGTGTAGCCTTAAGCATTCTCACTGGCATTTGTTTGTCATTTATTTTGACATGTCTAAAATTAAGTTCTGTCCCTCCAAACAAATGACGTGTAGAAATCCTCGTGTTGCATGTGAAAGTTTGACTGACATAGAGTTACTTGAGTGCAGAAATGTTTGCAGTATGGAGGTGTTAATCATAATCTTTAGAGGGAGACACTGCTGGCTTCTATCAATAGAATGCCTACCAGAGTCTTGAGACTATATATATGTGTAGACTTGAGCAATGTGAAGGGAGATGGCTGACAGATATTTGGCCATAATGTCATCTGCTATAGGGAAGCTGAGAAATGTTTTAACTGCATTTATGGTTAATTATCATTATCATAAAGAGATACTTAGCTCTTCAGCACTGGTTAGGCTGCACCTTGAGTACTGTGTCCAGTTTTGGGCCCCTCAGTTTAAGAATGAAGTTGAGATGCTTGAATGTGTCCAAAGAGGGCAGCAAGGATGATGAAGGGACTGGAACACAAGCCCTATGAAGAGCAACTGAGGGAGCTGGGATTGTTTAGCCTGGAGAAGAGGAGGCTCAGAAGTGGCCTTGTCACTCTCTGCAACTACCTGAAAGGAGGTTGTAGCCAGGCAGAGGTTGATCTCTCAGGTAACCAATGAATGAGAGGACACAGTCTCAAGCTGTGCCAGGGGTAGTTTAGGCTGAACATTAGGAAAAAATTCCTCACAAAAAGAGTGATTGCCCAGGGGAGTGATGGAGTCACCGTCCCTGGAAGAGTTTAAAAAGAGACTGGATGTGGCAGTCAGTGCCATGGTTTAGTTGATGAGATGGTGTCAGGTAATAGGTTGGACTTGATGATCTCAAAGGTCTTTTCCAACCTAGTTAATTCTGTGATTCTGTAAAGTTGAAATTGGCACAATTAATTTCAAATAGCTAATCACCTTTTTTCAATATTGAGAGACAGAGCAGCTGAATTGAAAAGGCTAAAGTTCAGATAGTTTTGTGCACATACATCTGTATTCCCTTACAGTCTTTGCTTCTCCTTGACTCCGCAGTCTGTAAGGTGGAGTAGGGAATAATTTTTACTAGTTCGTCCAGCGTCATAATTATAACTCATGTTAGTCTAGGGGGTTTGATTAGAATGAGAACGTCAGCTACTCCTTTACAGTTAACCTTACTGTATGGAATGGGGAACACAATTATGCATAGATTTGTAAATACAGAGCACATACTGAAGAAAGTAAGATGAGAATGTTTGCATCTCAAAGGACTTAAATTTAGATTCTGATGACAAAAGTATGTGATTGCATGTAATTAGGGGCAAATACTGGCCTGGAAAAGGGAGCTAGGAGGAAAGCACTACAGAGACAAAATGCGTGCTTATCATGTTGATTCACATAACAAATTCATTTTCTCATTTTCAGTGTTACTCTTTTCTCGTTTCTCTTCACACGTGCACAAATACATATTTACTCCAGTAATGTTGTTACTAATTGAATATCATTCACAGTGTTTTTCCTGTAACAGCTTCCCATTTAAGTCTCATCAACCAAACTTCTGAAAGAAACTAAACATAGTCACTGAGGGTCAGATGGCTCAGAGAGAGCAGCAAAACAGAAAACACAACTCATGAGGGAAATATCTGAACATAAAAATGTTGCTTACCTTCATCTGAACCTGATGATTCACTTTTTACAGCAGAGGCACAGATGGCGGGGCGTCTGAGGCCTCCCTTAATTGCATCTCCTTTTCAACTAATACATAAGTGAAATCGCATGCAGAGGTGCTAGATCACTCCTGTATTTCTGCAAGGCTAGCCCTTTTTCAGTCTATTGAAAGAGATAAGAGATGGGGATGAGAAATGTCTGCCTCTAGAGGTTCTAGACATTAAAATATAAAAAGGATCTCCCAGAGAACCTTATTTTCTCTGACACTTTTCTGTTTCCATTCTTGATATATTTTATTGAGGTACAGCCCTCTCCTTAGTTGTTATCATGAAGTCTTTGCAGATGGTCATGTCTAAAATATTCCTCTCTGTTCTGTTTTTGAACACTGACAATAGAGAGGAAAAAAATAAATAAACCCTGCTGGAAAGGGAGGAGATGCAGGACCTGTCATCTTTGTAAGTCCAAAACAGTCATTTTAGTTATTGCTGTGTATCAGAAAGGAAGAGTATTAGAAGTTTTCAATCAGAAGACTGTCAGTACACTTCAGTCTTGGCCCACAATGTCTCTTCTTTTTGTGTTCTGGACCTTGGCTGTAGAAGAAATTTGGCAAAAGATTAAAAGTTTTCTTTCAGATACCAGTAAGTGAAAAATCTGAAATTTGTATGCAAATAGCAAGTGTCTCAGGCAATAAATTGCAATTGGAAAGTAAATACTCTGCCATTACTTCCTATATGTTGTATTTTAAAGCATTTTTAATCTGAAATCTCTTCTAAACTGTTACTTTCTGCTGCCATGTACTAAAAATAAAAATATGACATGATTTTCAGTGGTGTTGTATTCTAAGTGGTGCTTCATCTCATAGAGGTTTAGCAAGGTTTATCTTTTCAAATTCTCCATAGTCTGATTTTTGTCACTTAAATTGCAGTTTTACAGAGTGTGAAAATAATTCAAATCCAGGTAGCAAATATACCCAGCACCCTCACCTCTCTCCACACCACTCACACATACATATGCACACACTTACATCTTTATTCTAGCAATGTTCTTGATCCATTTCTTGTCCAGTTAAATCTCCCTAACAGAACTGTGAATATAAGTTAAATGTGATCAGTGTTAGCTGGATACTCACAGAAAGCTGCAAATAGGAGAAGAAAATTTGAGAGAGATGTGCTTAAAATTTGGTCCTGGTTTTAGCAGCTGGTATGAATTCAACAGTTATAATTTCCAAATATTCTTTCTCAAGAGAGTGAATTCCAAGGATAGTATTAGAGATGTGGTGGGACCAGTTTGAATGCATATTAATCTAATGCAAATCATGATCCTTTGTGCATGTATATACTAAACAAAGTTGATAATGCAGAAATGTTTGGAAGAGGGGACTACACATTTTGTTTGATTTGTCATTTTCTTTTTTTGTAGCTATTTTGAGGCTGCTAGAGGTCTTTGTGCCCAGAGGAAGCCATTATATCAAGATGAATTTTCGTACTGTAAGAATGTATTTACTTCAGAAAATAAAGCCATCCAAATATTGAAGGTTTCTATAGTGGGACCCTGTCTACCCTGTCTCTTGGAAAGGATTCTTTCACAACCATTCAGGGCAGAAGATTATGTTTTGATTCAGCAATCATTACAGGAGAGTCAGCCTAGTGAGGCAAAATGAAAAATATCTGACTGGAATACCTTGGTTAAAGATAACAGTGATACTTCCATGGGCATCATTGCTAGATAACCTCCGAAAACATGGGACTTAGTTGCCTAAAAATGGGCTTAAATACCCTACTGAGAGTATTTGCTCAAGAGCATAACTTCTGCTATTCCTTTACTTTTGTAGAGAAGCATGAAGAGAGGCAAGCAGAAGGGCTGAGCAGAGGTTTACTGTACTTTTGAGTATATTATGCTATTTATAGGAAATAGATGACAAAGTTGTTTGGATTTTTTATATGAAGCTGAATCTATCTTACCAACTTGTTCAATGTTCAGAGTAACTGCATACATGCTTTACTAGCTAGTTGCTATGTAACTGGAAGAATAGTTGGAACAAACAAATACTGGAGTTGCTAATTCCATGATTTGTGAGGAGTAGTAGATAAGGAACTGGACAAAATACCACATTGAGAAGGAAAACTGGGGGAAACAGTAACCTCCTCCTGCTCCATACTCGTAAGTTGATGGAATGTGGTAATTTTGTAGGTATTGTTGCCTAGTTCATTAATACTTGTTTGTTTTTCAAGATTTTAATGTCTGTATTTGTGGAGGGAAAAAAAAAAAGCCGAACCAACTAACCAATAACACCCAACCCCAGAACACAAGAAAAGCACAGTTACCAATGCCTCAACCCATCAACTTTAACAGTATTCAAAGATTTTCCAGGCATTTTACAATACAATATTGCTTTAGAAGTGTCTATTCCAAAGTGAGTATTTTTGAAGCTTGATATAGAGCTAGTGCAGCATGAAATTTCATTTAGTTGGATTAAATGATGCTTGTATTTTTCATTATTCCCCCCCTTAAAATAATAGGACTGAGGATTGTATCAATGCTCTTCCTTGTTGCTTACTACCAGATCTTAAACAGAGATCATAGCGCCAGTCTGTCCAGTCCTGATTCCCCTTAAGCCCAGTTGAACACAATATATTAATCAGTCATCATTTTGTTGCATCTGAACTTTGAGATGAAATCAAAACACTTTTTTCTTGTAATTTCTAAGAGACTTGATTGTGTCCCTTGGCTCTAGCATGCAGGAAAGTTCATCTGAAGTACCTATTGTGCCGAACACTCACTTCTTGCTTTAGAGACATTGACTTCCTCAAGGCTCATTTAAATCACACAAAAGGCAAAACAGTTCTCTCCATTATCAAAGCGCAGTAAGCTACCTGGCAAAAAGGTTTGGAAATCATTCCAGGCATCTCTATTTTCCCACTAGCCAGTTAAAGGCTGTTTCACGCTGAAAAGAATGAATATGATGGCTCTGTGTTTATCTTCTCATCTGCTTTGATTCACCATTCTGAAGGTTCTTATCTGGACATGCAATAAGAGATCCTGCACGAGTCCTGCTCCAGGACCCTAAAAGTTCTTTACTGTTTCTAGTTTCAGTCTCAAGTCTTTTTTTTCTCTACATGAAAATGTCCTGACCCGCTATCACTCTGTATGTCCTTATAGGCAAAGTTAGTATGGAAACCACCAGGGAGAGAGCACAGCTCCATCAAGGAGACCACAAAGGATGCTTCAGCCAATCTGTATTTGCCGCTGGAGGTCTCCGAACACTTCCTACTTTTGAAAGCATAAATACAGTCGGCCCTCTTGCACTTCACGCCCCCCATATTTCGGCTTCAGATCTTAGCGGCATGATTTTTTAGCGATGAAGGAGGCCACTTTTCGCAACTGCGCATGCACGACCTGCTGCGGTGGCACAGCTGCTCCCCCGGAGCTGGTGCCGTGCAGTTATGAAACTGTGTCTCTGGTCGAGCCGAAAAGGGGTTTTTCCCAGTGTGAGGTGGGTGTGGATGCTGGGAAGAGTCAACGCAAACACTGGTATACAGCAACGCGGTGCCAAAACAGCGCTGGGGCCACATGAGGGTGCGGGGCAAATTTGCATATTAATGATCTGCCATTCAACGCAGAAGTAAGGCTTCGCGGAACCCGATTAAGACCACAGATCCGTATTATAGGAGACCCGACTCTATACACATTTGGCACCTCTGTCAGCTGCCTTTGCCATGTACTCTCTTCCTTCCCAGCCATTCCATCATGGCCTGGCCCTCAAAATTAGTTATGTAGCATTTCTGTTTTATGGTTCACAAATACAATTATTTCTTGTTGCTATCTAACATTATCGTACTCTGTCAACTGACCTTAATACAGCTTGTCTAGGAAAGTTTGTTGTTACACTTATAGGAGCTATTTGGGGGAAAAGTACTGGGTAATGCAGTAAATCTGGTGATGGTGAGTATTTAATTGGTGTACTCCGTGAACATGTTTCCAAGCAAAGTATATGCAAAACGGAGTGATATTGAAATGTCTTTACAGTACTTGTCTGCAGAAAAATGGAATGCCCACAAACTTTTGTACTATGGTCTTGCTTTGCTCCTTGTCACATCTCAGAATATGCCAGCTGGAAAAGCATCTGTCAGGTTTCTTTCTTCCTCGGTGCAGATGACTGCCTGACTGTTACAGGTTTTGTGAACGGGATTCAGGAGTTATTTTGTTGGGGTTACTCAGCTTGCCTCATATTGTTGTTGTACTTTGGTGACTTCAAAGTGGTTTTGTCTAATTTGCATGA
Source organism: Pitta sordida (assembly GCA_013390025.1). NCBI lineage: Eukaryota > Metazoa > Chordata > Aves > Passeriformes > Pittidae > Pitta > Pitta sordida. Next base: position 57,661 of record WEKX01007980.1, read on the forward strand.
GTATAGTGAGAATACAGATTCACTCACTGAATCAGCACAGTATAACACTTTCCTGTTAGCGTGATCCACATGCAGGCTGAGGCAGAACAGGGTAGCACACCATACCACCCATTTTGATGTGAATTTAGGCCTATTTTCCAACTCTGGGGGAGGAGAATGTGGCTGCACTCAGAATGCCAGCAGGAACTCAGCAGGAGCTGCTGCCTCTCAGGCAATCAGGTGCTTCCTGCCGGTGCTGTGGAGCTGCTTGGTTTGGATTGCTTCCTCTCGCATCAGTGGGATGCTATCAGTCCTGCCCTGAGTAAAGACACTGGGTCTTGGCCTGCAGCCAACTTGGCAGCAGCTAGTATCTCTCATGTACCCCTGGGAATGAAGAGTTTCCACTCATGCTCATTTTAAACAGCAAATGTAAAAGGTCAAAATGGCCAACTTTATTTAAATCAGGAAGACCCTGAGGCATCCAGGCAATAAAAAAGAAAAAAAAAAACATGGAAGAGGAAGACTAAACTTAAAGGGCAGTTAGCTAGAGAAGAAGCCTTCACAGTAAGGGTTTTATTGTGAAAAATTGGAGGAAAACAAGAACATGCACTATCTTGAAAAAACATTCAGTGATGCTGTAGGATACAAGGTGCTACAAGGAAAATGAATTTCCAAGTCATTAGTAATGATGCATAATTAATATGATAAGTCTTTGAAATAATATAATATTCATCTAGCAATGTATGTATTGGATGCTTTAAAGAATTAAATTTGTTTCAGCACTAATTTTGTGGCTAGGAATGTCTTGTATTTTTTTAAAAATTCCATTAAAATACTAAGAGGCATGTAGCTGTGGCAATTTTGAGTTTAGTGAAAATAAATCAAAGGGTTTCCTGGTTTCCAATTTTGATTGTTTGCTGTGTTTTAACTTAGGGGCTTTTCTTGTTGAATGGATTTGGATGGGCATTTTTTACTTTCGAATGAGACCCATAAAATTTGCAATATTTGTTTTAGCTCAGGGAAAATTTCTTTAAGAAAAAGATGTTTGAAACCTTTCTGCAACAACAGGAAGAGGCTGCTGAATCCTTTTTAACAAGGTAACTGTAGGAAGGAATTACGTACCACATTTTCAAATTCATTTAGCTTTCAAATGTCATACCCAGATGGAAAACAAGGAGGACGATTGCTGTGGTTTTAAATGAGACAGCTGTGTCTTTTTCAAGAACTGTATTTAACAATCAAACAGCAGCTAGTTAAAAAACAGACAAAGACTTGTGAGAGTGATCAGCCACCAAACAACCATTGGCTAACAAGATTTAAAGAAATTTGCTCAGGCAAAAAGATACTGAGAGAAGACATAAGAGGTCATTAAAAAGGAAAGCAGATTATGATCACTTACTTGTTGCAGGTCGTCATGGTCTGAACTTTAAATAACAGAGATTTAGGGTTGGATATGACGGAGGATTTTTTGGTGGTAAGCAGAGTGATGCAGAGAAAGAGATTACATCTTTCTCACTAGAAAATCTGAAGAAATGGTTATACAATCCAAATAGTTTGTACTGCAGGGCAGTCTTATCTCCTATGTCTGGATAGACCCTTGCTGTTCCCCAACTATATCAGACAAAATAGTAATCATTTCTTCCCATTCCCTACCCTGTTTTCCAGGCAAAGTAAAACAAGGTGTGTAGGCCACAAAGTAGATAAAACTTAACTTACGGCAGATCCCTGATTAGGTTGATACATGAGGCGCGACTGTGAACTTCCATCAAAAATTACAGCTATTTGATTGTCACCATCATGGATTAGGCAGAAAGATGAGCTGGCTGGCATCTCTCCAGATTCCTTTCAGTCTTATTTTTTGGTCATCTGCTGTAGAAAATAGAGGGAAGTTGGTTGTCATTATGCTGTTTCATACACAGGAAGAGGAGAAACTGCCATACCCTAGCACTATATTTGTACCCCATAATGTAACTGTGTGAAAGTGACAATTTACTGTCAGTTGTAGGATTAGACACCTGGTACCACAGGTATCATTCTGACTCACCAGTCCAGGAGGCAAAATACTATGTGAGGCTTTGACAGCCCTGGGGTTGCTGTGATTAGAACAGGAAGTAGGTAATCCTGTGAACTTTTGCAGGTCTTTGCCTGAATAAGGAGACACTCCGTGAAAAAAAAATTTCAGATTCTCCTGCTACAATTCTGTCTCTTGAGTGCAAAATTAATTCATTGTTACAGTTTTAATGGAGGTGGGAAGATAGGCATTGAGCTACTTAACCCTTTTCTTCTCTGCTCCCTTTCTTTCCTTTGGTAAATTCATGCCTGCCCACCAGCTTTAGGGAGTGAATGTATAAGGCATTTGATACTTCAGCAGTGGCCTCACTCTCTTAGGGCCCTTGAAAATGTCTACAAGGACTTTCTCCTTTGTTATCCTTCTTACTTCAGGAGTTGTCTCCAAACATAGCAAATTTTTGGAAATCTAAATTAAAAAATCTGTGCCAGAACAGTAAAATGCTCTTTTCAGAGCTTGTATCAGTATCTGCTCTTGGAGAGCTCTCCAAAACCATGCCATAAGTAAAAAATAAGGCACTGAAGAAACACTCAGAACAATTTTCTTATTTCTTAGCTATCCTTTCAAAAACAGCTCTGAGTATTGTACACCACGTTTTAGACAAAAGAAAAAAATCATCTGCCAGGACAATTTAGAAAAGCTGATGACTTTAAAGACCTCCAACACAGAGCTGCCATTGATAAAACCTATGCTTTGCATGAGAGCAAGTAATTTTACTACTTACTTTTGATTACTGCATTTGAAACCCTCTGAGATCTTCCAAAGGTCTGAGAACTGTTAAGGATTGAGTGCTAAAATAGGGATCTATTACTAAGAAAACTGATTTTCAAGCAATGGTTGATAAAATTTAAAATATAATTAAAGAGACTAAGGTCCATGTACACAAAAATTGCCTACTTTTAATCTTATTCTACTGTGAAGCACAACAGAACTCAAGTTCAGGGTAAAAACAGAATCACAGAATCACAGAATCAGTAAAGTTGGAAAAGACCATAGAGATCATCGAGTCCAACCTATCACCTATTACCTAACCTAGCCAAATGTGTATAAATTTATATACATTAAAGCTATGGTCTGACCCATTTCAGAACTACTTTCCAATGAAATGAGTTGCTCACAAGAGCCCCTGACAAGATCTTGATTAAGAATGAACAGGGGTCCCTCTGAATAACTGGGATAATAACCCTGATAGTCAGGGGTCTTTGCATAAAGTTTGATGGACTGTGGAGACCCATTGACAACAAGCTTGTTTAGGTTTATGGATTTTTTTTCAGAGCCAAAGCTGTTCCTATCTTCTCAGCTTTATGCACTCATTGACCTCTTAGAATCTTCAGCCTGAACAGGAGACTAAAAGGCTTAATTAAAGCATTTTGATTAATTTCAGCTTTGTGTGACTTCAATAAGGAAGTAATAGTACTTGAGATGTGTCTGGATCCTGAAGACAGCTGTGGAATTGCACAACGTTGCCCAGAATCATGCTTTTACAGACTCTGACTTTTCACTAAAATGCTTAGGTCTATCAATAGGGATGCGGCTGCTCTGGCTGCAGTAGTCCTCTTCTCCTACCAGAAAGAGTTCTCTTTAGTGCATTATAGGAATTTGTACCTGGTGCTAAGCAGGTAAAGACTCATCTGGTGGTGATGTACTAATATCATCAGTAGCACAAGGCACATTATCTGACCCACTGATGCTTGTGGTATTAAAGGAGACATTCAGAGCACATCGCTTTGTGATCACGTCCCTGACTCTATCTAGGTACTTTCATACACCTCCAGTTTATTTATTATCATTTAATTTCACATGTCACCCGTACTTTTCCTATGAGTACTTTTGAGCTATTCTCCATGCTACTATTCTCTAATGAGCCCTCTGCCATTGCAGTTTCCGCTCTGTCCTTCAAAATACTGTCATCAAACCCCATTTATCACTTATTTTTTATGTTCAGGACATGCTATTATCTCAAGTAAATAGAAAAAAATAGCACAATCAAGAAATATTTAGAAAAATAGCCTCTATACAAATCTGTAAATGTCACCATACTTGCTTTTGCTTCAGAAATTTTACCTCCAGCTGGTGCTGTCTCTTCACTGTTTCCATTACAGTGTGCTTTGAGAGGCCAGAGCCCATCTTCACTGCATCAGTAAGTCATATTGTGTGTCTAAACCTTGAACCTAGAAAGTGTTTAGGAGTTTGGCCCTCAGTCAACTTTGGGACTATGTCTTAGATACTGAGTCATGAAATACTTTGCAAGATTAGCAATGTGCCAATGACAGCTAATGCTGTCTGGCCCTGTCTCTGTCTTTGCTCTAGCAACCAAAAATTACTTTGAAGGGTTTCATAGAGGATAAAGATGTGAAAACTGTTGATGCATGAGCCGCTGAGGTGGACAGCAAAGGATGCTTCTAGCTTGTTTGAGGTCTTCTCTGCTGATGATGGTGAGCTGCAGTTACAGTCAGAGGAGGTGAATTGTAGCAGGAAAGAGTTCAAGATGACCAAGCATACTTTCACAGAATCACATAATATGCTGAGTTGGAGGAGACCTACAAGAATCATCAAGTCCAACTCCTAGTCCTATACAGGATCATTCTTGATTTACACCATGTACCTGAGAATATTGTCCAAATGCTTCTTGAACTCTATGAGGTTTGATGCTGTGACCACTTCCCTTTGGGAGCCTGTTCCAGTGCCCTACCACCCTCTGGGTGAAGAACCTTTTCCTGATATCCAACCTAAACCTCTCCTGATGCAACTTCAGGGCATTCCTTCAGGTCCTGTCACGGGTCACCACAGAGAAGAGATCAGTGCCTGTCCCTCCTCTTGCCCTCACAATTAAGTTGTAATTGCAATGAGGTCTCCTCTCAGTGTCCTGTTCTCCAGCCTGAACAGACCAAGTGACCTCAGCTATTCCTCATACGGCTTCTCCTCAAGGCCCTTCAACTTCTTTGTTGCCCTCCTTTGAACACTCTCTAAGAGCTTAATCTTTTTCTTTTATTGTTCTCCTCAAAATTGCACACCAGTGCAGAGCAGAGCAGTACAATCCCCTCCCTCAACCAGCAGGTGATGCTTTGACTGATGTTCCCCAGGACATGATTTGCCCTCCTGGGTTTTGGTCAGTCTGGGTCAGCTGGTGTGCTCGTGTCCCCTCCCAGGATCTCGTCCTTAGTTGGGAGGAAGGGACATCAGTGCTGATGTGTGCCCAGCTTTAGTCAGAACACTCGTGTGTTATCAACACCCTTTTAAAGCACAGCATTGTGAGGGGTGCTATGGGCTCAGACAGACCCAATACAAGCTGGAAAGTCTTCCCACCCACATAGAGTAGATAGGAAAGAGATTTGATAACCTGCAGCATAGTTTTCACAATGTGAGTCTATCTAATCTGTCACAGATTTATATAACCTACACTTCTGTGCAGCAAAAACAATACATGCAGTAATTCAGTTTTCCAATTTTTTTCAGAATTCACGTTTCCACCTCAAATCAAGTTTAGAGTTGTGGTTGAGAGCTGTACTTTCATACAACTTAGTGAAACTGTCTTCTCTGAGATTGTGTCCTCTAATTACTTCAAAACAAGTAGTTTGTGAATTTTGCCCCAAATTTAAAATGGTAAATGGGCATCTAAGACTAAATCTGACTTTAGAGTCTCCAGGTAAGTGAGGTCATAAAATTTTATTCAATGGGTTTATTCTGTCAGGATGTAACAACTACTGCTATGATATACTTTTATAAAAAGTATCATAATAGAATTATGCAGAAGGGGCTTTGTAAGATGTATAGTTTGGGAGTTTGGCTCTGGATAAATTTTTTATATAAATTACTACATCCTGCTGGTACCATAGGGCTTAATATGCCAAAGCTACAAATCATGTCTGCCATTTTTTTCTCTAAACCTCATTTACTCTCTCTCTCCACATATACTAGTTATCCTGCTCTCTCAAGCTGTGTTAATTTGATTAACATCATTCTTTCAACTCAGAACAGCTTGTGCTTTGCTCCAAAGGTGTTTCTTCTGTCAAAGAATATATGATTTTCTTTGAATACAGAAAAAACATTCCTCTTTTTTCCAACTATATCGTCTAATGTAAAATACAGTGTACAAAATCTGCCTTAGAAGGGTTGCCTATTTAAGCATTTTAATAATTATTATTAATGTTTGCTTCAAAATCAGGTTTTTGAAAATGCATTTTCACCATTTTATACCAGGTTTATAAAATTTTAAATTATTGGATAATTAGTGATATTTTATTTCACTCTTGTCCTTTTATTAGGGAAGCATTTTATTAATGCAGTAATATGAAGAACAAACCCTAACAGACTGCTCCCCTCACTCCTACTTGGATGTCTAATCATAAACACTGAGATTCTGCCTTGTTATACACATTGCCGATCCATACCTGTTGTCACATATTCAATATATAAATTCTAATGTGCTTTCACACGTATGCAAACTAGTCTGCAGCTTCTAGTATGGATTTCCACTCACAGCACAGGCCAGGAAGCAGTTGACCACTTTGAGGAGTAACACCAGAATAATGACTTTTTTGCATTTAGAACAACTTGGTAGGGTACCTGCTTTGACATTTGTGACAACATTACCTTGGCAGTTTTAAAATCTCAAATTTGAATGCTAGTTGAACTATGACATCGTAAATGCTTTCTAACTTCTTTTAGGACACCCCCCCCCAATACTTCTATTTATGTACAATCTAGCTTACGGCATTGAGCAAACTGGTCTAGGGGAAGTGTCCCTGCTGATGACAGAGTGCTTGGAAAAAGATGATCTTTAAGGTCTCTTCCAACACAAATCGTTCTATGATTCTATGATTCTATGACATATTATCTGAAATATAATATTCTGCAATAATACAGTCAGGTCTCCTATACCATGGTTCCGTGGGTCTTCCCCCTGTGCATGAAGCCCGCCTTCCACATTGATTGGCAGCTCATTAATATGCAAATTTCCCCTGCACGCTTGCCTGTCCCTCGATGCTCTGGCGCTGTTTTGGCACTGCCCTGCTGTGTGTTGGTGTTTGTGTCGGTGTTTGTGTAGGTGTTTTCCAGTGCCCATGGCCACCCGAAGCCAGGAAAAATCCCTTTTCCACTTGGCTGGGAACACTGGTGAGGGGGAGCCGCCCGTGCCACTGTCCCAGTGTCTCTCCAGGTGGGTAGATGTGGTCTCTCCATTCCCAGGGTAGACTGTAGACGAGTACGTCTCAGAGAGTCACTCGAGAAAGTCTCAGACAGCACATCTAACCTGAGAGTGTGTAAATCCTTCATAACTGCACAAAGCCTCCTCTCTTGGAGTGGGGCAGATGCCCAGCTGTGCCTGGAGTGGAGTCACCACCCCACCCACCCTGCCCGGGAGCTGGGCAGCCGCCACCAGCTCTGGCCGGGCTGGGAGCTGGGGGGCTGCCACCATGCCCACTCCGCAAGGAGCGGATCCTCTGCGGCAGCTGTGCGGGTTGATTTGCATATTCATGCTGCCTAATTGAATATTCGTGCATGCCAGGTTGCGCATGCGCAGTTGCCAAAAGGGACCTCCTTCATCGCTCAAAAATCATGCCGCTATGATGTGAAGCTGCAATATGGGGGCCATGAAGTGGAAGAGAGCCGACTGTATCTGAAAGTGGCCTGAGTGGTATTCCTCTGCTGAAGTACAGTCATATCTTGACTGCATTTTTGGTCCTGCCTGGTTTTTTTTGCAGTTTTCTAAACTGCTTGTTTAATGACATGGAAATGCAAATAGCTGAACATTTATTGCAGAGGAGATATTATTTTATTTCAGGAGTCAAGGGACTTTATTATTTTATTTTCTTGATTTGTGAGTTTATGTATGTATTAACTAAGAACAAATATGTGATTACCAGTTTGTTCCTTACGTATTGGTTTATTATTTTTTAATTGATTTTATATCTCACAGGTATTTGCTTTGTTATAATATGAAAGATGCTGTGGAGCAATTTTCACATTATATCAATTTTCTCTGGTCTATCTTTGAAAAAATCAATAAAATGATGTGAAAATAAAGGCTGTGACTCACTGGCTGATGTACACATAAAAATGTCAGTTTGCAATGCAATTTTTAAAATGAGTATGTAAAACTTTAGTATGGTTTCATTCATATTTCAGCTCTCAACACATCTAAAATCCTGCTGGGTGACCACTGGCATTGTCACGAGGAAATTCCGTGCAAACCAGCGTCTCACACTACTACTACTGGAGCAGAATGCCATGTTGTCTCTCGCATTTCCATGGAAGTTTTCAGATGCTGCAAGCTGACAGTAATACCCAAGAGGTGGGAGCCTCCCTATGCTCTGGAAGCTCGAGTCTCCTCTTGCAGGTTTCTGTCCTGCTGCAGAGGAGAGGTTGGGCCTGGGGGGCTACAGGGTGGATTGATGGTGTCTGCCTGCATCATCAATCCACCTACAATGCTGCTGGAGCGATGCTTGCTCATTTTAAAAGTCACAGGCATACTTGGAATGGGTTTAATATGGATGATTTGCTGCTTGTCTTTCTGTGAGGTGATAAGTAATTTAATTTTTTCTTTTCTTCCAGTTGTTAAAATGAAATGCATATTTTATGGCAAGGCTGTGGGATCCTTTCAAAATTGGTATTTTTCATCACAGCTCATCTAGATGCATATTGCTCATAATACAACATTGACATTTTACCTGCCAGAGTGTTTGCAGTCTTCAAAAAGAAAAACACATTGGCTCTTGGCTACTCTTTCGTGGAGCACAGCCTGCCATTATGTACAGCACTGTTATCTATCTATCTATCTATCTATCTATCTATCTATCTATCTATCTATCTGTTAGAAAGTATTCTCCTTTCTGATTTCTTCGTCTGGTTTTTGTCCTCAGAATTACTTTCCTCTTCATTAATCCCTGTGAAGGGCGAATTATTTCTTCATGTCTGTCTTGTCCCACAGGGTCTTCTATTCATCAGGTGTTCACAGTGGGTTTGTATCTCTTCTCCTTGATCCAACAACTAGGCTTCCTGTAATTTCTCAAATTTAGCTTTAACGAAGTTGATTACCAATCAAGAATGCAAGGTATGTAAGCTATGATTAAACCCATGGAGGTCAGACCCACAAATACAAGTATGCTTAGACTATACTTGTGTAATCAAGATAGTCTGGGGAACATCAAGTAGATCTTAGAGCAGCAGTGGCAATTTCTGTGAGAAACATTATATGCACTATTAAAAATGCTACAAAAAATGGTCTGATGTAACACAACAACTGCTCCCTTCTGCTCCATTCTGCTCCTGTAATTTTTAAGAGATTGTTACCATTGAGGAAATAGAGCAAGGAACAAATGTTAGGTATAGTGAATTACCAGCTGAGACTCTCTTTGTTGAATTAGATTCAGCATCATTGATTCTGGATGCATTTGTACTTGCTTTAGCATCTGTAGCAGAGGTTTTTTACTCAGAGTCAAGATGCGGTGGATTTTGTTCACATTTTCCTCTACACTGCATAAAACCTTCTAACTCCTGAATTCCATAGCAAAAGACAGGGTTCCCATGTATTTCACTTCTTGAGCATTTTCTTCTCAAACTACAGACCAGCTTTCAAAAAGGACAGGTATGCAGTTGCACAAGTGCAATTATATAGATTTATTATGTGTGTGTATACCTTGTAAGTACAGAAAAACTGGGGTATCTGGATATATAACTGATGTTAAAGTTTCTCAGGCTATGTAAAAAATGTAGTATCTACTGCTATACTATTCAGGTGCTTATTATAGTGCATGTCATGAGTGGAGAGATCTGCAATAGCCTCTGAAGTTACAAATCCAACATCCTCCCAAAAATCCTATGAATTTTTAAAAATTTCATCTTAAAAAAATACTGATGACAGATACCTGATGTCAGTACTACTGTGTCAGTGTTACTACTAGTGTCATCACTTCTATGATTTGCAAAGTTAAAAGAAATGGAGTGATATGGAAAATAAAACTATGGTTACTGAAATTATTGAGGAAGGCACCTTATGGAAAGATCTGCTGTGGAGCCACTTCAAACAGAACAATCAGTGTCAAAACTGCCTCCCTTGGGAATTTGACCTTGCAAACAGCTCCTGGGGGAGAAAATGGATAAGCAGAAATGCAGCCTGTAGTTCTGACCTTCAAGAGAATAAATTAATTCAAATTGGCACAGGTAAGTAAGTTGTTAAAATGTGAGAGGCCTGAATGTCTTAATTTATTTGGAAGCAAGACATTGTATTATATATGCACAGCTACCTCAGCAATATAACAATGGTAACTACCTAAGTATGAAGGGAAGGCATGGAAAGTAAGAAAAAAGAAGGGAACAGAAGGTTATGCTTTCCTGTGCTGACTGAATTTTTTGTAACCATGTCCTGGTTTGGGTTTTTTCCTCTGTCAGTGAGGGGGGCTAACAGCTCCTGCCTGGGCCTCCATTGCTGCTAAGGAGACCAAGGGCAGGAGCAGATAGAGATACCTCTGTGAATAACATACTTGAGAAAGAAAATAAAGTAATAACAGCAAAGAAGATGGAGAGAGAGGAGTCTGTGAGAGGGTGAGGAGCTATGAAGGAACCACAGCCAGGCTGGCTGGAGGAGGGGTAGGAAAGGTTCCAGGCGTCTCGCTGCTGACTGTGGAATGGACCATAGTGAAGTGGACTGTCTGCCTGCAAACCTGTGGAATAGAGAGAGAGAAACCAGAGGTGCAGAATCCACCTAAGGCCACACTGAAGATAGAGGATCATGCTGCAAAACTGCAGATGTCTTAGAGCCCAGAAATACGGAGCCGGAGCTGAGCTCAGGAGAGATCCTTTGGACAGACGTTTTGTGACAGAATTGCATTGTGGTAGGATCTGATCTATGTACTTTGGGATAGGCTCAAAAATGAAGCAGCGAAGCCAGTGCTTAATAGACTGCATTCTGTCTGTGACTCTCAGACAACAGAGAATGGAAAAGCGAATGGAAAAGCTCTTGTCCCTGGGTCGAGATCTCACTCGGGAAAGGGTCATGAAAGACTTTTCCTCTCATGAGAGAGAGAGAGGACTTTACGAAAAGGCAGAGAGATGGTTTCCTACCATAAACCTGGTCAGAAATACCAACTTGCCTGGCTTTTCCCCTACCCCCGTTCCCCCTTTGTCTCCTGGAGGAAAAAAGGGAATATGAGATCTGTTGTAAGAAGAAGGAGGAATGGAGAAGGAAAAGGTTGCCTTTAAAATGATGCTTCTCATATTAAGGTCTGATCTTGTTAGTTAATAAATAAATCCTTTATATTCCTCACCTGTAGTTTGCCTTGTTTTGCTTGTGATAAATCTTTTTCCCATTTTTTTCTCCGGGAGAGGTTGTGGGTGAATCTCTGGCATCCATCCAGGGTCAAACCATGACAAGCCATCTATGCTGAAAGAAATAATCTAGAGATTCATGGAGGTTTGAGACAGGAGAGTAATGAATATACTGAGAAGTTCTGGAAATACATGGCATTTGAACTGAGTCTTTTTGAATGATCTCCTTATTTCCTACATGTCTCAAGTTTCTATTCTGCAATAAGTGTGCATCCTAATTAAGAGAAGGAGTAATAATTATGTCTTTGAATCAAATAGGAAGTATGTACAATGCAAAGTAGGATGCTGTGGTTTATCTTGGTTTTCCCTGATGCAGTTTTATTTTAGTGCCATGGAGCCTTGGTTTGAGTGCTTTGTAATAGACCTGGCTAGAAGGAGCTTTTTAAATAACATTACTCTTTTGTATAATAAGGGAGTATGTCATATATGACTCTTTTTACATGTTGAGGATTTCGATATCTCAGTAGATGTTCCAGTCTCATATTTCTTTGGCAGAGGAAAAAAATGCAAGTTAACTGCAGGTTCCCATTGTAATTGGAGTGTGTCTGCAACAGTTACAGTTCATCCATAAGGCAATCCTAAATAATTTTGTTTGTGAGAAGAGGTATTTGAATGTTTATGATCATTTTTTCTGTTCTAGTTTGTCAGGTTCTTGTGTGCTCCTGTGTCACTTCCTGATGACACTGTATTACACTGTTGTTAAAATAAGTAATGAAGTCTAAGCCTTGGTTTCAGTGAGTTATGGGAATGTATATACTCATTACAGTCAATATGGAAATTCAATAAAAAAGCAATTACAGATAAGAATGTCTGCCTGCTTCTGCTTGCAAGATGTAAATAGCTCTAGATGAGCATCTAGTGAGTCAGATGCTTTTCTGTTTCAGTTTAGACAATAATTTTTGTTAGATGAACCCCACTCCCCAAATGGAGAGAGAAAATTGTTCCATTTTGATAAGATGTCAAACCTCTGCTTACCATTTTGTGCTGGTTTTGGCTGGGGTAGAGCTAACTTTCTTCACAGTGCCTAGTATGGGTCTGTGATTTGAATTTGTGCTGAGTGTGGGGTTGATAACGTGGAGGAGGTTTTTTTGTTGCTGAGCAGTGCTATTTTTTTAACTGCCACACTTGTGAAGAAGTTGGGGGTGCATAGGAAGTTGAGAGGAGACACAGCCAGGACAGGTGACCATAACTGACAAAAGGGATATTCCATATTCCATGGCTTTTATTTTGTTCTTTTCTTTCTTTCTTTCTTTTTCTTTCTTTTCTTTTTTTTTCCCACGCATGTCATTTAATAAGTTGCTAGCTGTAAAACTGGCAGAAAAGTAAACAGAATACTTTGACAAGTACTGCAGCTGAAAGACTCCAGTCAATTTATTGTATTCTACACTACAGGAACTGATTCAAATCACAACAAGCATTGGACACTCAATTTGGGACTTACACTGAGGCTTGCTGGCAGCAATTTGTTGTAGCTGGCCCGTATGCAGCTGCTGACAGAAAGATTATTTCCTTAGCTACAAGAAGTAGAACCTTTCTGCAGAATATAGGTAAATATATAAAATCCATTTACTAGCCTGAACAGGATACAGGATCAGTTTTCACATATTAATGCCTCAATTCTGCACAGGTAGGCTAGTGTACAATCTAGCTGGGCTTTCTGCGCTTAACAGAGAATGCCAAATGAAAATTTGCGTTACAGATACAAAGATGGTGTTTCTGCAACAGCCCATTAACATTAGCATGGATGCGTCCTGTGGGTTTCTAGACTCTGAAGCTGCAGCTAAGCTGGCCCATGACAGCAATAAATGGATAGTTTCATTAACTAACAAGTGAAGTTCATTCAGACCAAGTGAGATATGTTTTCTTGATATAGACTAGTATCAGGATTTCCAAGGAATAATATGCTTTGGGTTTTTTTTGAAGTCACCTTCCTTTGTTCAGTTCTACCTGATAGTTTTTAGCAATGTCAGAATCTCCATCACATGCAGTTATTTGCAGTTTCCTGACCTCTGTACAAGTATGAAGTACACTAAGCACCTCACACAGAGTTAATGACGTCAAAACCATATTAGGATTTCACTTTTTTGACAAAACTTTGCAGGGGAAAAAGCCCACCTTTTAGTTTCAATAATAAACTTTTGAGTAAGTACTTTACATGGTGCCTTCCTTTATCGCAGTAGGAAATGTAGACTTCTGTGACTGTTTAGACCCTGATAAATGTGGAACATCACCTTTGCCAAGCTGCCCACTGTCACCATATCCCAAAAGAGTTGTTCCAAAAGCTGCCTTTTCCTTTAATTACTTGGAATGCCTGGAAGCTAATATAATATAATAGGCTCATAAAACACAACAATACCAAGAACTTCTCTGGGGCTCTGAATAGTAGAAGATGTGTATTGTCACATCAGTCAGAAATCGTGGGATGAAAATAAAGATTTCTGTAAAAATCATCTATTCTACAATCTTATGCACTGGCTTTCCCGATAACCATAGCAAATCTAAAATATGTCCTCAATAAAAGGAAAGAAAAATCTGGGCTTCCTGGGGAGCAGTCAACAATATGTATTTCTTTTCTTACTTTTATAATGGGAACTGGGAAAGGATATTGTATTTTAAAATAATAATTTCCCTAAAGTCATTTAAAAAAGGTGGGAAATAAAAGGATTTTTCGATAATGAAAGAAAATTAAAACTGAAATCCACACACAGTTATAAGTGGGAAAAATTTAGTAATGAGTGGGCCCTGTTCAGAATTCTTTACCAAATTTCATTTATTTATAAAACCAAGTCTAAAATACAACGAGGCTAAGAACCTTTGGAAGCCTTTTGATTGCTCCTATTTAAATTAGGAAAAGTAAAATGTGTTATGTATATGTTTGTGTATAGATATTCATATATTCAATTGTACAGCACAGCTCATTCTTCAAAGTAATTTGTGAAAACAGCTCACAATTTTGTGAGCATGGATTTGAGGATCTGCTTACATTGGAAACGAAACAAAAGGAAGTCACTCTTTTACATGTTAATATTTCTAGGTATTTTGGACACAGATTGCAGTGGAAAAACATCCTCGTACATTGCATTTTTTTTCTTTCTTGCTAAAAAAAAGTCTAAAAATTTTTATTTGGGGGAAAATTAATATTTCCCAATTCGTTAATATTTGCTGATGGCTTCTAAGATTCATTGACATTATATTAATCGAATAACAATTTTATTATTAAATATCTAAACAGGTAAACTTGATCATCTCCCATCCTCAATCAGCTTCATGATTTCAGCAAGACTCAGTAGAGATTGAAGCATCAGTTCACACAGACCTTACAGAGGGGAGAGAACTGTGACCTAAGTGTATGTAGCTAAGCTCTACAACCAAAGTGGTGATAGTAGCATAGTCACTGCTTCAGCTGATAAGACTGGACCTTGGAAGGAAAATATGTATATGATTCAAGGTCTACTTAACTGGTGAAGTTCTTCCCTAAAAGTGAATTTCTAGTACTTGGAACAGTCAATTCTCAATGTTGTAAGAACACTGTATAATTACCAGGTCAACTTAAAGGCTCCAGGTGCACTAGAATCATTCACTCAGACAAGAGAGTGAGAGCAACTTATAAGTGAGCTTGTTTTTTAGATCTTTACAATGGCATCTCCCTGGATGGAGCAAGTTTTCCAAATGAAAGAGAGATTATAATTAGTATAGCTGCTGACAGTGATTCCTGTGTGAGGTAGTTATTTACTGTGCTTTCTTTCTGATGAAGTGGTTGTGGAATTAAAGCTTGAATCTTGAAAAGATTTATGTATATAGACACCAAAATTGGCTCTGAGGAAAAATGCTCTTTCCCTGCTAAAGTAGGAAGTCATCATTCTCAGAATTGTTGCCATACAGATTTGAAAGCTACTGCTATCAAAAAGCACAGCTAACTTGTACTTCTCATTTCTAGAAAGTGAATGAAGATTGCTTTGTGTTCACACATTTTGTCTTCATAGAGTGCAATTTTACTAACAGGGTGACCTTTTCAAATGATGATACACGTATTTATCCACCATTTCACTCAATGTATTTCTTGGCCAGAATTGTTCTTTGCAGGCAAACAGAAAAGTCATAAGCAAGATTCGTTAAAGGATTTATATTAAATACAGAGTCCTGGAAAAAACACTATGCTTCCCTGTAAAATACACAAGAAAAGACTGATGTCTTAGGATGTGAAAAAAGAGTCCATCCCTCACTGAAAGAGTTCATCATAAAAACTAAGCGCAAGTCTTACACCACTGCTGCCTCTGCTGTACAATATCCAGCCACTTTATGGATAATGTAGGTTGAATTATACTTCAGCTTGGGACAGTTCAGACTCAGCTTTTTCACCCTGCAGGACAATGAATGGGTTGGCAGGCTGTCCTCTATGGAGGATCACATAATGCAAGTTGGGACTGACAAATGCCTGCCACTATCATCCAGAAGGTTTTGTTTAATATTTTTGATTACATTCCCAACTGTGCTGTCAGGAGATGTAGCAAGGAATTCAGATGTACTCTTCAGCCACCAGAGACACACTTGAGTGAATACTAATCTGCCTAGACACCTGGAATGCAGATAATGATTTTTTATGTACAGCTTGATCATCCACCAGAGTAAATTGGATCACTAGCTCTGCTGTGGCAGGAAGATTTTAAAGATCCTATTCCTCTTCTCTTGCTATTGGCATGGCTAGATCCTCCAGAGTACTCACAACTGTGCTGCCTTTTAACAACCTTTCCTTCGAAAAGGTAGAAATGACAAATTCAGCAGCACTGGGCTAAGCTGATAAAATGTACAAGCTGACGTGGCAGTCCAAAACCATTCTTCGAAGCAGCAGCTGACTTACAATTCGGGATACACATAAAGCCCAGTGGCTTGGCTGCATGATATTTCTAGCTGTTGTGCATTTGACCAGCTCTTCCAGCTTTGGACTAGCACTATGTTCAGCCTGGGACACCCAGCTTTCAGTAAAATGAGCTCTTCAGCAACATCAACATGTACACCAGATAAGAATGTTCTTCTAGGGCTGGCGGGATTCTGCCCTCCTCTCTCTTTAAGTGATTGTCATTGTATTACCAGGATCTTCCTCTGCCTCCAGTAGCAGCCTAGTGCTTTGCTGGGATTTGCTCCCAGCTGGGCAAGAGCACACCTGCAGCACACCATGCTGTCCTCAAACATCACCCTTGAGTCCTGCAGATGTCCTTCTGTCTTTATAGAGAAGCAAACTCTAGGGAAGGCTAAAGTCATCTCCAGCAAGTACACACTACTAGAAAGGAGTGTTGAGAAGCCCCCTTTTCTCTATATGACAGTAAGTCTGGATGAAGGAAGAAACTCTGGAAAACAGCAGGCCAAATAGGGGAAAAATGTATACTGAGAAAGTGGTGAAAATCTCTCCAAAGTGCTAAGCTTCAGAGCCTCTTGATTCCACAGAAACCTATAAGCTCACACCTCCGAGAAACTGCTGGATCTACACGAGGCCACCAATATACATTAGTGTTGACAGTGACTTGTACAACTCAGCTTGCATCCAACAACTGCTGTATGCAGACAGTCTGCAGGACAATGCACGTGTTATGAAACCCCCTGAGAGGCTTTCCAAAATCTGACCTCAAAGGCACTAGCATGGCAGTCCAGTTCTCCACTTCTGAATATAGAGCTGAAGCTCTCTCCCAGCTCTCATTCCAGCTTGGTGACAGCAACTGGGTAAATCTGATCACCTCCATCCCCTCTCCTTGAAAAGGGAGTTTTCAATAGGGAGCATAAGTTGTCCAAACTTTCATGCTTGCTTAGAAAATAGAACAGTGAGGATGGCTCACAGTTCTTACAACTTGCCTTGCTGCTTCACTTGTTCGTGGTAAAATTTTATCCCAACATTTCCTCTATATTTCCAGCAAATTTAGCATCCTGCAACTTTTATCACTGCATCAGAAATGAAGAGTCATGCAGATGAGGTTGTGGACAGTCTCTTTTGCTTTCAAGAGATAAACCTTACAGCTCTTCTTTTTTCTTATTCAAGCTTTATGTTTCTTATTGCTGATGTATTCTTTGGCAAGGTGAGAAGATTTTGTGGGTTAGAAGTTGTGTAGGAGAGCAAGAGAGAGAAGAAATCAGTAGTATTGTGCTTTCTTTATGCCTCAAGGAACTTGTTTTCCACTAAAACACAGACAAGACCCAGGGCTGAAAATGAATGAGACGCAATTAATAAGTAACCTTCAAAAGGAATTTACATTTACCTTTAGAATAGCCATTAATGCAGTTCACACAAAGATGCCTTTTTGGCTTCCCATAAAATGGCCAGTTTTCTCTGCTCTAGTCCTAGCCCTGAGGCTGGCCCTGTGGTTTGAAAGGATTTTTATAAACCTGTGCAAGGAGTGAATGTGGTCAGTTCTAGTGCTCTGTTTGTCTTTTTGAAGGTCCTTATATTTATCAAGTATAAACCGGCAACTGGCAAAGGTGCAAACACTATCCATCTTCCATGCTGTATAAATCACTTGAAAATAAAGAGTGGGTTTTTTGATTTCCTTTTTTTAAAAAGTCTTATTCTAGCTTCTGTTTTCAAGTGCATTTTGAAGAGGAGGTCATTGTCAGGGAATTCTGTATGAGCTTATTTTAGGCTTGTTTATCAGATGTTTTCTGTAAGAAACTGCTAATTAATTGCTGATTGATAAAAATTAAATAGGCAGCCAGGATTCCCTGAAGCAGCAAGTAGCAGCTGAATGCAGTGCATTTGGAAAGAAGCTTTTATGGGTACTTTAGGTCTAATGAATGCATTGACACAGCAGGTCAACTGCGTCTGCTCATGGGATTTTGTACCTTCTTCCTCTTACACTGTCTAGTCTGTGTAAGGGATACAGGTGCCTCCCTATATATTACTAACTCCTGGTGTTTCTGTTCTAATCCACTTAAGTACTTTGTTGCTGAACATACCAGAATTTTGGTGAAAGATTTGAATTTTATGTAATTTTTTGTGGTGGTATCATTTTGATTTGGTCTCAATGACCAAATGGGGCCAGTGACAGCCAATCAAATATTTCAATGGTTGATCTGTACACTGTGGCAAAGATCTTCCAAAGGTACAAAGTTCACCTATTAATAAAAGTGTTCGGACTGGATTAGGGTTTTTTTAAGTCTCCCTCTTCAGTAAAAGAAAATGACATGAAGCCGCTCCTTTAATTCTGATTCCAGAGAGACAGAAACCTTTACAAGAAGAGCTGGTCCCTCAGTGCAGAAATATCTGCCAAATAACATCATGGGCTCAGCCTCTTTATTTTTGGTTTAATAGGAATAAAATCTGTGCCATACTAAATTGTCCCATGTTCATCAGCCATCCTGGAAAAAATCCTCTGACCATGTGTTCATTTTTTGTCTTAGAAAGTGTTTTGATTTTTAGGACAACATTGAGAGGCCACTGCTTTGAGTGTTTATCTGCCTGGTCTGCATTTAAATTCAAATGCCAAGACAATCCAATGGTGTGATGAAACCAGGCAAGTACTTTGTGAATGAAGATGATATTAAACATGTGTTTATATACTCAATGGATCAGGAACAAAGTGTGTATCTGTTTGCTTCCATATTTTTAAATGAAAGACGATAAAGGGGGGAATAATCACACAGAATCACACAGAATATTCCAAATTGGAAGGGACCCACTAGAATCATCGAGTCCAACTCTTAAGTGAATGCCCATACAGGGACTGAACCCACAACTCTGGTGCCATGAGCACCATGTTTTATCTATCTGAGCAGATCTCAGGGTCATGCCATCATCTTTTTTTTTTTTTTTTTATAATCTAACTCCCCATCACATCATCCTATTAGCTAGACCATGTCACTGAGTTCCTCATTGAGTCTTTTCTTAAACACCTCCAGGGGTGGTGACTCCACCACCTCCCTGGGCAAATCATTCCACTGAGGGATCACTCCCTCTGTCAAAAAGTTCTTCCTAACATCCAGTCTAAACCTCCTCTGGTGCAGCTTAAGACCATGTCCTCTTGTTCTGGTTCTGGCAGCCTGAAAGAGGAGATTTACACTCAACTGACTGCAACCTCCCTTCAGATCACCTCTGAGCCTCTTCTCCAGGCTGAACAACCCCAGGTCCCACAGTCGCTCCCCATAGGGCTTGTTCTACGGTCCTTTCACCATCCTCGTCACCCTTCTCTGGACCCTCTCAAGCGGTTCATCAANCAAGTACGCAACATCAACAACCTTTCTGTCATCAACCAGGTGCGTCACCAGTTCATAAAAGAAGATCAGATTGGTCAGGCAGGACCTGCCTCTCCTGAATCTGTATTGACTAGACCTAATATCATAGTTATTTTGCAGGGGCTGTGTAATTACACTCATGATTATCTGTTCCTTGACTTTACCTGGGACTGAGGTCATCTGTCAGTTCTTTCATCACCCTGGGATGGATCTCATCTGGTCCCATGGACTTGTGAGGATCCAAGCCACTCAGCAAGTCTCTAACTACCTCCTCCTCAATTACAGGGGGGTTATACTGAACCCCTACCCCATCCACCAGTTTAGAAGTCCAGTTGTCCTGTAGACAATATGTCTTGCTGTTAAAAACAGAGGCAAAGAAAGCATTAAGTATCTCTACCTTTTCCTCATCTCTATTTAAGTCCAGTTGTCCTGTAGACAATATGTCTTGCTGTTAAAAACAGAGGCAAAGAAAGCATTAAGTATCTCTACCTTTTCCTCATCTCTATTTACTATATTTCCCACTGCATCCAATAAGTAGTGGAGGTTGTTGCAGCCTTTCTTTTTGCTGTTAATGTATTTATAAAAACACTTCGTGTTATCTAGGTGATTTTTTGCTGATTTGGTAACGAAGCAAAAGAATAAAAGAAAAAAAGCTTCTAAACTCCTGAAATGAAAGGTAAACTTGCTCCTACCTAAATTTCTTTTCTTTTTTTTTTTAGCTTTCAAAAATTTAAGCAAAATCACTTGTCAAAATGTCACATCAAGAGAGTAAAAGGAAAACATTTCAAGTGTTAAAAGATGCTCCTCAATTGCTTTTTAAAAAAAGTTGACAAAATTGACAAAAAATCAAAATATAGCATGAATTCAAGAATAATTTTCATAAACTTGTATATGCATTACTTTTGAGAAAAAAAGTAGTCAAATGGAATTTTTCTTCCAAATACAGCTTTATTTTAAACCTACACAGTCTTTCTCACTACCAATCCTTTTTCAGTTATATAACATTTCTAGAATTTAAGCATTTTAAACTTAATTCTCTGCCACAGACTGAAGATTTAGTTTTATTTCTGATGGCATACTTAATCCATTTTTTTTATGATGCAGGTTAATGTGAAAAGATACTATCCTGATGACTTAAAAAAATGTTGGGATTTTGTTTTAGGTTTCAGGGTTTTTTTGTTGCTTGTTTTGGAGCCAGAAATTGAAACATGGTAAAGAATACAATGGGGATATACCTTTTCTTATCACTGATCATGTATTTTGTACAGACTAGTTATTCATACAAGCTTGCCAGATTTATTTCCCTGAAAGGAAAATCAATAAAGCTAAGCAAGACTTTTTCGGGGGGAGCACATGGCCAGCTGCTCATCATTTGGATGTAGAATCAAGAAGAAGGAACTCTCTACCCTCATTTACCCACCAATCTCAGCATCAAAGCTCAACTGTTTCAGAGGAGCTACCTAGTAAGAAAGAGAACAAGAGCCAGAGGTGGGAATGGGTGGGTTGAGGGATGAGGTATGGCTCTGTAATGTCCAAAACTTGCCTTTCCTTGAGAGAAACTCCAGAGTCTCTAAGGTTCATATTTTCTTCCTTGTAGAACACTTGTACATAGCTTATTCTCAGAACATCTCTTTCCTTCTTTAGGGATGGTCCTCAGGGAGGATGATAATACATTACTGAGGGTTCATTAGCTCAAGAAGCAGTGAATCAGAATGTTACTGCTGGGAACGATATTCATCAATATGAGGAAATTATGGAATTTTCTTCAGTTTCCTCAAATGAACAATCAAAAGATGACATTTCCAGATCCCAGATCCTGCAACTCCTTTGTATTAAATAGGTACTGTGTTTACGAATTTTTTTAATATGGTAATAAAGCATTTTTTTCAAAACACAAGGAAATGTGCAGAATATTACAATTTTAGAAATTTCATTGTGAGTGATCATCGTGGATTTTAACCCTAGGACTCCCTAGTATGTTGCCTGGTGCAGGAGTTTAATTTGGTTTAGAGCACAGACATTGATCAGGCCGGGTGCTAAAGGGAAAGGTGTCACAATATGATGGAGAACATTGTCCCAGAAACTGGACCCTAGTTCTAGTTTCCCCACTGAGGTCTTGAGTGGTCCTGGACAGATCAGGTAACCTGAAGCTTTCACATGCAGTCTCTGTGTTAACCTTTTTCCAGCTGTCTGACTTGGGAGCTCTGGCTTATAAAAGCACGAAGAAATAGCAACTGCAGCTGGAGTCTCTGCAATTTGTTTTATTTTGAACACACATTTCTAAATATCACAAAGCTCTCTAGAAATTCAGATCCTACTGCTTCAAACAGAACACTGACATTAATAAATATTTATCTTTAATATCTTTGTGCCCAAATTCCTCCTTTTATATTGGGAATAATAGCATCTGTCCCTATCCTCCCTGCCAACTCATACACAGAAGGACAGGAATTATCCTGCTATGAGAATAGGGCTCAAATTACATCTGTAAAATGAAAAACATATGCTTTACATGCAAAGGAGTTCCTGGCCCTCCCTGTCTAAAATGATGGCATTTGTTTTCAAGGATAGAAATTTGGAGAAATGGAAGAAAACTCCAGTTATTCATGCTATAGTGTTGATTTTCCTGACATGTGCTGGATATGGTTGCTTGGATCTGTTGAAATTAATGGAAATCTATTGACTTATCTGCAATGGTGCAGGCTGCAATGCTGCAAGGAGAAGGATTTTTAAGCTGCCTCTGGGGAACACCTGGTATAATGTCTTGTTTCATTACCTTCTGCTATGAACCCATGTGCTGCTGCAATGGCCACATAATGAAACAGAAAAGGGTAGTCATTCTGGTCTTCTTAACAAAGTTGTATGGCACTCCACTCTGAGGATCTAATTATTTTCAGAGTGAAAAAGGGGACTAAATAAGGCTCTAGAGAAATACTTTACATGTTCTAAAAGAGAATGATTGCATGTCCATTTTGTTTAATGATCACACTTTATAAAGATGGGTTTGAAATTCTTTATCAAATACACTGGAGGTGAAAATCATTGATTAATTTACAGAACAGGCATTTGGGTAACAGCCACAGGATGAGCAACTTATGTCTTCAGAAAGCTGAAGCTAGTCAAGAGGATTAAAGTTTTGCAGAAGTTGCCTGCTTTGTTTAGTGATACCTGTCTGATTTAGACTCACAGGTCAGGGAATACATGATTCATCTTCACTCGGCCCATACTTCTACTTTGCAAAATAGCCACTGATTCACTCTGTGAAGTTAATACCTAATGGCTTGTCTTGTTCTCTGCTAATATACCATAGTGTTCAAGCAGTGTTGAGAGCAAGGATGTAAGGAACCACAACACTTCTGTCAGCACAGAGGGGGAAAAGAAATTTGGTTGTTGCCAAGCACTAAATAAAGAGACAAAAATTACAGATAGAGCTGAAAGCAGAAGGGAGAAAAGCATGTGCTCTATTCCATTATAAGCTTCAGTATCAGGAACATAAAAAAATATATTTTTCTTCCTCTGAAGCAGCATGGTTGACTCTGCGTATTAGATTTAGCTCCCAAAGATTTTGCAAAGATTTTTTGCAAAACTCAGGTAATAATGGTGCACACTTTGAAGAGAAATGGCAATTTTAAAAAAATCTCTGAAGGATTCACAAGATGCAGCAATTCCATTCACCTTTGCTCATGTTTCCCACTGTATATAATGAGAGTGTTGATGCTAATTTTTGGAACAGATATGCTTGGATCCACTGTTCTGGACTGGGACCATCTGTAGTTTCTGTTAGTAAAACACTTGTTCTATAGTGCAATTTTTTTACAAGTACAGTCTTTGAAACTGTGATGTAGATCTGATTCATAGACCTATTTGGGACATATCATTGAGTACTATGTTCAGTTCTGGGCTCCTCAGTTTAAGAGGGATGTTGAGATCCTTGAGCGGGTCCAGAGAAGGGCGACAAGGATGGTGAAGGGGCTGGAACACAAGCCCTATGAGGAACGACTGAGAGAGCTGGGGTTGTTCAGTCTGGAGAAGAGGAGGCTGAGGGGAGAACTTATCGCTCTCTACAACTACTTGAAAGGGAGTTGTACTCAGGTGGGGGTCGGTCTCTTCTCTCTGGCTACAAGTGATAGAATGAGAGGACAGTCTTATACTGCATCAGGGGAGATTTAGTCTGGACATTAGAAGGAACTTTTTCACAGAGAGGGTGATCCCTCACTGGAATGGTCTGCCCAAGGAGGTGGTGGAGTCACTGTCCCTAGAGGTGTTTAAGAAAAGGTTGAATTATGTACTTGGTGGCATGGCCTAGATATTAGGGTAGTGTGTTATAGGTAGGGTGGTGTGTTGGTAGCAGGATGGCAACAGGTCAGGTAACAGGTTTGGTTAAATTAGATAATAGGTGATAGGTTGGACTTGATGACCTCTGTGGTCTTTTCCAACCTTACTGATTCTGTGATTCTGTGATATCATGTTTGAGATATTTAATATGCTATAAATTTTATCCTGATCTTTGTGTTCTGCTAGCAATCAATTCACAGAATCACAGAATCACAGAATACTATGACTTGGAAGGGACCCACAAGGATCATCTAGTCCAACTCACCATCTAACAACCGAACAGAGACCGAACGCACACCCCAGAGCGGTAAACACAAACCTAGTTCCCTCACAGGCGCACAGGCCACTCTGGGCCAGGAGGGACCCACAGGACCATCCAGCCCTACACCCCCCAGCTAGACCATGTCACTAAGCTCCTCATCCAGTCTTCTCGTAAACACCTCCAGGGATGGCGACTCCACCACCTCCCTGGGCAGCAAAGCATTTAATGAAAACATATAAAGATTTTCTGCTTGTACAGTTTGTGACATTGTTTTCCATATGATCAAGATATACTGTACCTGTTCCCTTTCCTATGCAAGTGACAGTTTTACAGTACAGAGAGCTACTAATAAAAGGTTATTGTGACAGTTCAATCACAATATAAAGTTATTCCAGCTTTTAAACATGTGAAGGTGTTTAATTTGTTTTTAATTAGCATTTTTATGCTTAACTTTTAATAGTATTTTTAAAAATATATTATCTTGTAAAGCAAGCTAGAATAATAAGCTTTAGTTGTGAGTGGTTTGGATCCGAGAATATGCTAGTTTAAGCTGCACAGTTATTGACTTTTTCTTTTAGGAGTATTGCTAAGAAAGTTGTCTAGGGAAAAAACCCCACAACACCAACAAAATGTAAAGTAACCCATTAGCAGTACAATATCTGCTAAAAAAAATAAAATCCTGCAGTACTACCAGAAGCAAGGAACAAAGCTGGATCTAAAACTTAGATTGCCACAGCAATGTTATGTGCCCTTATCTACACCCTGCCAATCAAACCTAACATTGGGATTTTGTGTTGCTAGTATGTAGCCATTAAAGTAAAAAGAAAAGATGAAAGGTCTTGATTTGACTTTTGTAGTTTCCACATAATGTTAGCACTCTATACTGCTCAGGACCAGTATCGCCATCCTGCCACAGGGCTGTTCTTCATCCATCCAGCACATGTGGCACATGTGAGCCCAGCACAGCCCTGTGCTAAGCTTGTTGGTCACCTCTGAGGGCAGCCAAGGCTCCTCAGGTGGAACAGCTGGGTGGAGCCAGCTTCATCCTGTTTTTTGTCTCAGTCTGTTGTGTTGTTGTTCAGATCATACCAACACATTTTCTATCTGCATATCTTTCTGTTTCGGCCTGCACATCTATGCCATGCAAGCCATCTGAAGAGCTGTTACTAGTATCCACTTTCTGCCCAGATGGTTGTAAAGTGAGAGACGTGGGGAAATTCTGCATCAGTCATTTTTCATCCTGATAGAATCCAGACCCATTATTTTTCCAGCAAAACCTTTTTCTTTTTGTTCTGGTTCAGGCCAGGCCAGGGTTAATTTTACCTTTTGACACTTTGACATAAATCTTTGCACTCACATTCCATATTTAGTCTAAATAGGAATGCTAAGTGCCATATTAGATAAGTATATCTCTGAAAAGGGACAGATGCTCTGAAAAGTAGGTAAGGAACATGCTTAAAGGAGTCCAGTAATTGAAAGCAAATGTGTCAGATACCACAGAGTTAAATAACAAAATGGGAAGGAGCAAACTAGTTGTAAATGAGTGGGTGACTGTTTCATCAGAGAGTGGGATTTTTTGCATAGATATTTTTTTATTGCCTACGCCTGACAACATGACATAGGGCAACTTCTTTGTGTAGCCTAGAAGTGTGAAAAGCCTCACTCAGAACTGGAAATCAGACTCTTTCTCTTTTTTTTAATGTGTGGAAGCAAAACATTTGAAGTTTTGACATTTGTTTACTTTTTATCCAAAAATATTTAAATGTGTTCTTCATGGATTCCCAAGAAAATTTGGCTGAAGACAGAGCAATGATTGTAATTTTATTATTTTCAAAACAAATGCAGTATTGATACACTTAAGTATGTTACAATTCTAAAGGTATTCACACCTCAACTGTAGAACATTTTATAATGCTACAAAATTAGTACACGATGAAAATTATTGGAAGAGGAGAGTAATCCAATCGATTCTTATGTCAACAGTGGGCTTGACAATAGAAGCAGTAGTAACACAAGGATTGCAGAACAATTATGGTAGTGAAGACTGGGTACAGGTTAAAAGAATTAGTCTTTGATGCCCATTTCTTCCTTTATGCAATCTTTGTAGAAAACACTCAAGTATGACTTTCTGTGTCGCTTGATCAGTCTCTCAGTGACAATTCTGTATTTCCATTTGATTTTTAAGTACACAATTAATTACACTTCGTATTAGTAGTATCAGATAACATAAATTTTGTAATGCTTTGGAAAATAAATTCCAAAATAAGGTTGCTTATTTCTAAACAATGTCCCTGCATTTTATTTAAAGATCATTTGGACCTCCTTTCTTTCATTTATTCACAGAAGTGCATATTTATGCTGTGTTACCTCGTGGCTTGGAGCAAAGATGCACACCTAAAATGTAAAACTGAAATATTTTCCTGTGGATGACTTTTAAAATACATTGATTTTTATTCACCATCTGTCACATTGGTTTGCAGCCAATATCCATCCGTGAGCTGTGGGATTAATGGAGTATTGAAAAAGCAATGAACATCTTCACAGTTGTTTAACTTGTTGCTTTATTTCTCCTTTTGCATTATTATTATCATCCTACAGCATCTGTTGTTAATATTAAGCATAAAAAGTGTGCTGGATGTAGCATACATTGCAATCAATAATAATAATGGCATAATATATCAAAGACTTCTGAAAGAATGAGGTAAAGCCTCTCTGCCTAAAACTGCACATTTTTTGGTCTCTTGAGGCTCTGCCAGAGCAGCATGTGCTCCTTGGGAGCCAAGGAAAGCCAGCAGCACCTCTTGTACAAACACTTCATGTCCTAGTCTGTCCCCTGCCCTCTGTCTCCAGCTGCAGCCAGCAGCAGCCCTGACAGATTATCCAAAATCTGAGCATCTTTATCCAGTGAACATCTTCCAGCAGTCCTCAGCAGAAATTTGCTGCTTATTCACAGTATTCCAGATTTTTTAATGAATAAAAAGGAAGTGCACAGTCCTTGTAGTTGATACATAGAACATTGACATAACAGCAAATAATAATGCAGTACTTATTTGAAGGCTTATTGTTAATAGATTATATCCCTAAATATGAATGTATTTTCCATAGTGAATCTATGCATTATAATTTACAAAATTATCCAAAATTGTCCTGCCCTATTCTTTTCCATAGTGCCTCAGTTTCCGCATTGTATGTCTGAGTGTCCACAGTCAAATCAAATATTTCTGTCTTCAGCTGCCCCACCCACTTTACACTGGAGATGGATCACATAGATACCTCAGTCTTAATCAGTAACTTCAAAAATATCAGCAAGCCTTTGGAGTTGTCATAATTTTTAGAGATTTGGAGAATAATGCTTGAAAATATTTTCAACATATAGTCAGAACTTGTGAGATTCATAATAGCAAATCATCTGAGATGATAGAAGGGTTTTTTCATTGTAAGATGGCCTGTAAACTAGTAGAATATGCATCGCTTTCTCTAGCTATAGGTAGAGTTAAGTGATTCGGGGTTTTCTAAAAGGCTAAGTAGACTCCAAAATACCCTAAAAAGTTTTGAATCTTGTCTTTCACGGTGCAATATAGTTTAGATAAACAAATCAAATATAAGACTTACTTGTGTACAGATATTGAGAATTTTCAGAGTCCTTCATCACGTTTAGGAACCATCGGAACAGTATGAAGATGGTAAGCATTGGATTTTCCTCTCCTCTCAGATAAAGTAAATAAAAGGTTTGTTGTTTTGTGTGTGTGTTTGCTTTCCTGCAGTTCACTAAGCAAAACTATATTCCTAAAAACTGATACCTAGAAGATGTCTTCATGTGCTGTCCACAAGACTGTGTCCAAAGCCATTAGAGAATGATCTATCGAAGGGAATGACGTTACAGGTATCACAGTATCACAGTATAGATAAGGCTGGAAAGGACCTTGAAAATCATCTAGTAATGACAGTATTCTCTTTAAATATTTGAGAACTAGAAATCTGCTCGACAGAAATTTCTTTAGAATAAAATTTCAGTATTCCAAACATTTCAAAGTCCATAAAATCATGAATGGCACAGGGAGAAAGGGAATCAGGAACTGTTGGTTTACAGTCTCTCTCAGTAAAAGAATAGAGGGCATCAAAGAAAACCAAAAGGAGATGATTCAAAACACACTTTTGAAAGCTTGGGCTGTGAATGGTCTGCTGCAGAGTGTTGTGATGCTAAAAGTTTGCACCTGGTCATGGGAGACTGGATCAGTTCAGGAAAAAATGACTCATTAAGAGTTACTTAATGTCTTAATGACTTAAGTCTTGTAAGTCATGAGACTCATGACTTACATATTCACCATTCTCACAGTCTCACCTATGTCCACATTCTCTTTTAGTTGCCTGCTCTGGAACGCAGTCAGAGAGAGAATACTGAGCTCTACAGGCCTTCAGAGTGATCTGGCATGACTTTACATTCTTATCTTCCTTCTAATGTAATTCTAAATCATGGGGAAAAGACTGACATTGCAAAACCTCCAATAAGCTAAAGTGTGGTATGTGTCTTTTGTATAGAGAAATCTCATTTTTATATAAATGTCTCTATATATCATATATAGGTTAGGATATCTTTTACAGGCAAATAGCATCTATATAGGTGAATAGTAATTTCTAAAAATGGTGTAGGAACATAGAAGAATTGTATTTTAAGTTTAAGAAGTTGCCATTATTTTACTTAGACTCACATTAAAATGCACTAGATTCTATGCTCATAACATTAGATGTAAAGTTTAAATCAGTATTTAATACAGTAATGAAGGATAAAGGTGGATCAAGATGACAATGCAGAAATTAAAATTTCAAGCCCTTTCATTACAAGTAACTTAATTGTACAGCACATTTTAACTTTCATCAAACTGCAAATTTAGTCAGAATTATTATGCTTTGGACCAGACTCATTATCAGGGTCCATCTTTCATG
The DNA here is from genome assembly GCA_013390025.1 of Pitta sordida. NCBI lineage: Eukaryota > Metazoa > Chordata > Aves > Passeriformes > Pittidae > Pitta > Pitta sordida. The sequence continues at coordinate 86,787 of WEKX01007980.1, forward strand.
AGGCTTTGTTTTTGGAGGTGTTAAAACTGCCTAACTGTGACACCTACCTTTTGTGTCCAACTTGGAAGTGCTCTTTTTTTCCTGAGCATTTGGGGGAAGAACTTTTCTAGGTTGCAATTCAGTGCAGGACCCTAATTTAAATACCCCAAAATCCTTTGTGGATCCTCCTCACCATCCAGTGGCTATAGAGTGAGATTTGTCTCCTAAACCTTGTCTGGATATGCATTTGTGTAATTTTTCTTAAGTCCTTCTAGATCATGCTTATGTATTTCACAGACTAAGTTGCCACAGGCTCTGCTAGTATAAGTCTGTAAATAATTATAATCAGGATTACAGCTACAAGGATCCATGAATCCCCCAGAGCAGGACTTTCCAGCTATGCTTGTTAAACTCCCATCATAATCAGGCCTGATTCTTGCCTTGAATTTCTAGGCACTGTAACAATTCGGAAAGTAACGCTAATAGCCTTTGGATATTACCTTTGGATGCTGAGCCCAGGAGGCAAGGCTCTGCATAAGAAAAGTACTAAAATACCCCATTTTCCTAGGATGGCAATGACAGACAACTCATGTGTTCCCAGACCAGAAAAACACAGAGAAAGAATAGTCAGAAACCAATGCGGCTGAAAGACTTCAGCCAGTTTTTCTTTTCCATGAAGTTGCAAAAACTACCATCATTGTTGGAATTTGGGGAACTGTAACAGTTCTATATGATGCTGAGTGAAAAGACATTCACACATTTTTACTATGCTTTTGGAAAGGTCTTTAGTGCTGAGCAGGAGTGCTTTCTGTTAGGGCTGTTGTCAACAGCTGCCTGCAACTCTGTTCATTCAAACGTAGCCAGCAGGTAAGAGAATAACCATTTACCACCCTCTGGCTTTCCTTGCCAGGTATGAAAAAATCAGTTGATGATATGTACAATGACACTTCTGGTGGGATTAGCCAGAACAACCTGCCTCCTTTTCAAACCGAGGGGTTAGTGGCATTGCTTTCTGGATCAGCAGAGGAAGATCACAAACAAGGTGTAGAATGTCAGCTACACATGAGACAAAAAAGAAAGTCTGAAAGAAGTTTGCACATGTTTTAAGAGGACCTCAAACATTCTTATCTAAATAACATGACAATAGCCCATGAACACCTTTTCTAGCCTTTCACTCTTGCAAGACAAAAACATTTCTTATTATGACACTGAGCAGAGCTCTTTGGCATCTGCAGGCTAAAAATAGCTTTACAAGCATCCACAGGTGGACAGAAAGCTTGTAAGATCTGGGGCACTGTGTACAATTCCGAGAGTGAACCCAAAATTTCTAATCTGAATCACGGTTCTGGCAATAGTAGGTGAATTGCGAATCAACATCCAGGATCCTGGTTCTACTAAGAAAGAAAAGCATTTGTCTCCAGCTTGTAGGAAACAATATAACTCGCTTTCCAATGGCTTATGAAAGCTTTATTTTTTCACTTGCCACATTCATTTTCGTCATCTGAAACTGGCCCTGTGTCTTCAACTTAAAACAAGCTAGAACTTCTCTATAAACCTCAGACAAAACTACGAAGTTTTCACAATTTTACAAGGACAGTACCAGGTCCCTCTGCATTGCCTTGTTTTGTCCTGAAAATTATGACTTTTTAAGAACATTTTGTGCTTCCCCTTCTTTCTTGGGCTGTGTGTTTCACAAGAGGACATCATGTGAATCACAAAACCATGTGAATGCTTTCTCTGGGAGCCTCTAGCCCAACATGAACAGGGGGATAGCAACATTCATGGAAGTGGAAAGACAGTGGCTTGCTGCTGTGTAGAAAATTCCTAATACTAGAGCCCATTACAAGTCACTCAGGGATGTGTCGTGGTTTGACCCTGGCTGGATGCCAGAGACCCACCCCAACTTCTCCTGAAGGAGAAAACTAAAAAGAACAAACTGGGAAATAAAACTGGAAAATAAAATAAAACTGGTCACAGGCAAAAGAAGCAAGGCAAAACTATAAATAAAGAACATAAAGGGTTTATTTTCTAACTAACAAGCTCAGAACTGCAAGGGAAGCATCATTTAGAAGGCAACCTTTCTCCCCCCACCCCTCCTTCTCTTACAATAGATGTAATATTCCCTTTTCCACCAGGAGAAAAAGGGGGAACATAGGGTAGGGGTAAACCAGGCAGGTTGGTATTTCTGACCAGATCCAGGGTAGGAACCATCTCTCTGCCCTTCCATAAAGTTCTCTCTCTCTCACAAGAGGGAAAGGTCTTTCATGACCCCTCCCAAGTGAGATCTCGACCTGAGGACGACAGTTCTTCTGAAAAATTCTCTGTTGTCCAGAAGTCACAGCCAGGATTGCAGCTTTTAAGTACTGGTTTTTATCTGCTTCATAATAAGCCCACCCAAAAGTACACAGGTTCAGATCCTACTACAAGGCACAAAAAAGTCGGTCCAAGGATCTCTGCCGAGCTCTCAGCTAGCTCCAGGCTTCTGTTTCGGGGCTTCAAAACCATCAGCAGTTTGTCCAGCGTTACCTCTCCATCTTCAGTCTTAATGTTTAGACGGATTCTGCGGTCCTGGTTCTCTCTCTTTGGTCCATAGGTTTTCACCATGGTCAGTCCAATTCACAAGCAGCAGCGGGATGCCTGGAAGAACATCTCTACCCCTTCTCTCGTGGGCCTGGGGGCCTTCAAATCTCTCAGCCTCCCGATGCAGGTTCTGAGCTGGCACGCTACATCTTACTACTGAACTTTTTTTTTCTTCTCTCCCAAGTATGTTATGTGCAGAGACGCCTTTATCTGTAACCTTGAAGGCCATGGCAGCACGGAGAGCTCAGGCAAGAACGGAGCTGTTAACCCCCTCGCTACCAGAGCAACAGAAAAACCCCTAAACCATAACAGGATGCTACATCAATGATCTTAATGATAACTCAAAGGTTTATCCCCTCCCAGCTGCCAGAAAAACTGATCAATGCTGGACATCTTCTCTTTAATAAAACCTCAGGCTAACTGCATCTTTTTTCTTTCAAAGGAAACTGTTCAATTTCAAACTTTATTTCATTCCATAGCAAGAAGTCTTGGAGAATAAATGAGACTTTGAATCAATCCAGTTATTTCCAAGTATTGTTGAACCAAACTGGCCTGTAAAAGATACTCAGGGTTTTCACAGGTTATTCTGAGTCGGAAGGGACCCACAGGATCATCTACTCCAACTCCCAGGCGAACACCCACCCAAGGATCAGACCCACAAGCATGGAACTATGGGCACCACGCTCCATCCATCCAAGCCTCCCACCAACTAGACCATGTCACTGAGCTCCTCATTGAGTCTTTCCTTAAACACCTCCTGGGATGGCAACTCCACCACCTCCCTGGGCAGACCATTCCACCTCCCTGGGCAGACCATTCCACTGAGACCATTTCTCTGTGGAAAAGCTCTTCCTAACTTTCAGCCAAACCTCTCCTGGTGTAGTTTAAGGCCATGTCCTCTTGTTCTGGTGCTGGCAGCCTGAGAGAAGAGATTTACACCCACCTGATTGCAATCTCCCCCTCAGGTAGTTGTAAACAGCAATCAGGTCACCTCTGAGCCTCCTCTTCTCCCTGCTTTTTGGTCAAACAACATTGAAAAGGCAAAAGAAAATTAAACATTTCAATCAAGAAAGACTGAAGCACAGTTTCAAAATGTTTTATGCTCCTTCAGTATTCATTATCTTTTTCAAACAGATTTCTTTAAATGTGTTCAAGTAACTTCTGAAGGAAAATGGAATCCCCTTTTTGTTCCTTTTTCCCCTAGTTGTAACATCAGAATCCTTGATCTTACAGAGTTTCAAAAGATATGTGGCTGATTGACATACTTCAGCTGTTGAAACAAGCTAAAATCATAACTGCTTTATTTTGAGTGATGTATTTTAGTATCAGTGTATTGTCTGAGGTTGGACACTGTCTGTAGATGTCAATAGCCTTGTTGGATGTTAATATAAATTGAAAGTGCAGCCTCATAATTTCTTGATGTTTTTACTTGCTGTCTAAACTCATTTACTCATTAGTCTCAGTTAATCAGTAGTGGATGATATAACTGCAGATCCTGAGTTGCACTTTCATGTTCATACTGCTGGATGTTTCTCCTTCTGCAAAGGCAGAAGCATGCTGCCTAACTGGAGACTTTATAGAGCAGTAAAAAAAACATATTTGATTTTTAAAAAGTACATAAGAATCATACAAAAATGTCCTTGCAAATAAGTACCACTGGAATAGAAGCAGTTTATTTCTTACAAATAAATAATTGTAGAACCTGATCACACAATAGTAAACTTAATGAAATATATCTTCAAACCCTATATCTTTTTTTAAAAATTACAAATTCTGCTATTTTCCTTCTGTTTAAGGGGTGCACATCTGTTGTAGACAGAAAGAGCTGGAAGATTTTCTGCTTTGAAGCTATATCCATTTTGTTTGCATGAGTGCAAGAACATTTGGAGCTTATCAAGCCTACATCAAAGAGTTTATCATGTTTCTGCTTCAAAAAGGTAGTGACAGAGCTGCACTTTTGAGTAAAGCCTGTAGCTTCATCTTTGTCTTTATATTTGAATGGGACTTTCAAAAGGAGGAAAAATTACAAGCAGAGGTAATTTATTCTGCAAAAGGAAATAACTTGTCTTCAAAATTACTTTTCAATTCAACTGAAAATAAAATATGTCTATTTAAAATAAAGGATTCCAATTAGGAATATCAAAATCCATTCGTCTTTCTATGATTAATTTGAGCTTTGAAGAACAGTAAATAATGTTTTTTTTCCCTGGAAACATTAAAGAATATTTCATCTTTCTGTTTAAAGGAAACCAAGCTTTAATTGTTTCATGATCCAATCCACATTTTAAAGAAGTCATGTGAGTGCAATCCTATGATATCCTGCAGTGTCTACCAAAGTAATATTATCCCATGCTGCCTATGTCAACTCACTGCCTTGTAAAGACCTTTTCTCTTGGATTTTTGAATTTTAGATGGTTACACCCACTAAGCTCCAAAGCCTCTTCTTCCCTCAGAGAGACATAAATAGCATAAAATTTAGTCAAACATCTCCTTTTTCCCCCTCATTTCCCTTTCTTATCCATCACTGACTTTCAAAGCCTTGTTAGTATTACTTACATTAGTAAGATATTGGGGTGGGTCTCTGGCATCCAGCCAGGGTCAAACCACGACATTAGGTTAGTTTGTTGATTCAGAAAATCACTTTCAGTTTGATTATCTATTGATGTTCATAAGGAATCATTATACAACTGATTTCAGATTACGCATGAATGTTGAGTGGGTATGTGTCCTGTTTGGCCTCCATCTCTAATCCCCAATGTCGTTCAAGATCTCATGACCTTAACACAAAAGTGATTGTGAAAAAATCCTGTGGAGTTTCTCAAAGGAAACACAGTCCTGAAAAGCTTGTCTGGGTGCTTAAAATACTTTTCATGTCCTGACAGTATTCATAAGATGTGTTTGCAATTAAAAATGCTAGAATTAAATTTTTTGAATTGTTTGTCCATTAAAGGACATCTTTCACACAGCACCTACAGGATAGCCAAGGGATCAGACTCAGTCAGGATACATTTAGGAGGGGAGGTCCTGCCTGACCAACTTGATCTCCTTTTATGACCAGGTGACACACCTTGTGGCTGTGGGGAAAGCTGTGGATGTAGTCTACCTGGACTTCAGCAAAGCCTTTGACACTGTCTCCCACAGCAAACTCCTGGAAAAGCTGGTAGTCCATGGCTTGGACAGATACACCCTTCAATCTGTTAAGAGAGTAGTTGTGAATGGTGTCACATACAGCTGGTGCCCAGTCACTAATGGTGTCTCCCAGGGATCAGTGTTGGGACCAGTCCTGTTTAACATCTTTACCGATGATCTGGACAAGAGGATTGAGTCCATCATTAGCAAGCTTGCAGATAACACCATGTTGGGAGCAAATGTTGATCTATTTGAGAGTAGGAGGGGTCTGGAGAGGCACCTGGACAGACTAAATAGGTGGGTAGAATCCAACAGCATGAGATTTAACAAGTCTAAGTGCCATATTCTGCACTTTGGCCACAACAACCCCATGCAGCACTGCAGACTGATGACAGAGTGGCTGGAGAGTGGCCAGTCAGGAAGGGACCTGGTAGCACTGGTCGACAGCAGGATGAACACAAGCCAGCAGTGTGCCCAAGTGACCAAGAAAGCCAATGGCTTCCTGTCCTGTATCAGGAGTAGTGTGGCCAGCAGGACTAGGGAAGTTATCTTTCCCCTGTACTCGGCACTGGTTAGGCCACACCTTGAGTACTGTGTCCAGTTCTGGGCCTGTCAGTTTAAGGAAGATGTTGGGATGCTCGAATGAGTCCAGAGAAGGGCAATGAGGATGGTGAGGAAACTGGAGTGCAAACCCTATGAAAAGTGACTGAGGGAGCTGGGATTGTTTAGCCTGGAGAAGAGGATGCTCAGGGGAGACCTTATCACTCTCTACAACTATCTGAAAGGAGATTGTAGCCAGGTGGGGGTTGTTCTCTTCTCCTAGTCAATCAGTGACAGAACAAGAGGACACAGCCTCAAGCTGCACCTGGGGAAGTTTAAGCTGGACACGAGAAAAAATTCTTCATAGAAAGAGTAATTGGCCATTGGAATGGGGTGCCCAGGGAGGTGGTGGACTCACCATCCCTGCAAGTGTTTATAAATGGACTGGATGTGGCACTTAGTGCCATGGTTTAGTTGATGAGATGGTGTCAGGTAATAGGTTGGACTTGGTGATCTCAAAGGTCTATTCCAACCTGGTTAATTCTGTGACTCTGTGATTTTTGCAGGATAATTCACTGTCCAAAATTACTGACATAAAGCACTTAGTAAATACAATAGATCACATTCTACTTTTAGCTAAGGAACCCCTAATCCACAGACTGGACATACCTCCATTCATATTGTCCACTGGAGGCAGAAACCTAGAAGTTGAATGAAATTATCTTTGGTGTGATGTTAGCTGGGGAATTATTCTATTCTTATGTTTATATTATAGTGTCAGTTTATATAATCTTTTTCTTTTTCTTCTGTGTGAGGAGATAAAATAATATTATCGGTAACCTCAGATTCACCCTCATGTCTTTTCACAAAAGATTAATAAGGATTAATTTAGCACACATTTAGCTCACATGCATGAAAAACTAAATTGCATCGAAAATTCAGAAATGCAATGCATATCTAAGTTTCAACTAACCAGAAAATGGACACTACCATGATTAGGCTGACGACACCAGAACGAGAGGGCACAGCCTCAAACTACGCCAGGGGAGGTTTAATCTTAACGTTAGGAAGCGGTTTTTCACTGAGAGAGTAATTGCATATTGGAATGGGCTGCCCAGGGAGGTGGTGGAGTCGCCATCCCTGGAAGTGTTTAAGAGAAGACTGGACGAGGAGCTTAGTGACATGGTCTAGCTGGGGGGTGTAGGGCTGGATGACCCTGGGCCCCTTCCGGCTCGGAGTGGCCTGCTAGACTGTGAGGCATCTAGGTTGGTGTTACGCTCTGGGATGTGCTCTTGGTCGCTGTACGGGTATTAGATGGTGAGTTGGACTAGATGATCCTTGTGGGTCCCTTCCAACTCATAATTTTCTGTGATTCTGTGATTCTGTAATAGTAGAATTTTTCTCATTTTCCATGTGATTGGACACAGAACTTGTCACTGTTTATCACAGACATGAAGCATGGTGTAAAGTGGAGACAATGCGTAATTCTCAGCTTGTTTCACAGTTTTGCTTTCAATTGAATCCATTTGGCTCCCTTGAAAAATTTAGATTCAAAGATCTAGTACTGAGAATCATTTCACTACTAAGCAGCTGTGAATGACCTGTATGACATGATACATATTCTCCTTGTGTACATAACTTTTATTAATGGACAAGTAAAACACCATCAGTGTTTCTTTCTTTAAAGGCTTCATTGCAACTGTCATGCTTACATGTGTTACCCTCTTGAGCCATGACATACAATTCCCTCATTGCATTCAAGTGGGCACCAAGGGGTCCTCAGCAGCCCCACAGTGTTCACTCCAAAGGGTAAGAAAAGGTCCACATGCTTCAGGACCCCCAAGCAGTGATTACCTGGGATGGAGGTGGAATCTCAAGGTTGTTTTGCTCTCCTCTGCATCCTATTTTGGTATGTCACAGTTCCTTTTTACATACCATCCACGGCTCCTGAAGGTAAAACCACAGACTATTTTTCTGCAACATGAAGGCAAGGCAGCTTAACAGATCTGTTTTCAGTGAAACACTGTTGTTAGTAAGGGAATTTGATACTTTAACTGAAGCAGTTCTGGGACCTTTTCCACTATCCTGTAATAAACGAGAGTACTTAAACTGATGATCAGTCACAACAGAACAACCTGTGAACCTCTGCTGGTTTTGCACAAAGATCTTCATTTATCACGTCAGCTAACGTGATAGCTTTATATAGGAAACTCTTTCTAAGTATAGACTGAGTTCTTAGAAGGAATTACATCTTCTGTAAAGGTTAATGTCTTTGAACAGGGAGCTGAGTTTGCATCGTATTATTTCTTTATGCAGGGTTTGAGACTGCAAGATACCTGCTACACAGGTATGGGCTTCACTCAAAGAGCATATGAGTTTATTTAGAAAAAAAATCATTAGCAAGGACATTTATCCATATAAAACAGAAAACCTTAGAGATTTGTTGTATATGTTCCAAGCTAGAAAACTCAATAGTCACCCATTAGGTTCAAGCATACCCAAGATAATACTGAAGAATGCAGTTGCGTATCCATCTGTCTCATGCACTTTAGGATTCCACAAAATCAAATTTGGAACAGATATTTGGCACATGGTACTTACTGGAGAACACAACACCTTCTAGTAATTGCTTGATGTTATATCTTCATCTTCTGTCAATTGTTTGTATCTTCCTCTTCTGTCCTAACATATGCTAACAAATACTTAATGCCTTCTTTGCCTGTTTTTAAGAATAAGACAGACTGCCTGCAGGACAACTGGACTAGTGGGCTGATGGAAGGAGTCGGGGTGCAATATAACCCCCTTGTAATCCAGGAGGAGGTAGTCAGAGACTTGCTGAGTGGCTTGGATCCTCATAAGTCCATGGGACCAGATGGGATCCATCCAAGGGTGATGGAAGAACTGGCATATGAACTCACCAAGCCACTCTCCATAATTTACCAACAGTCCTGGCTTACTGGTGATATACCACAAGACTGGAAATTGGCTAATGTGACACCCATCCACAAGAAGGGCAGGAAAGATGATCTGAGTAATTACAGACCTGTCAGCCTGACCTCAGTCCCGGGCAAAGTCATGGAAAAGATAATCTTGTGTGCCATTATGCAGCACTTGCAAAATGACCATAACATTAGAGCTAGTCAACATGGATTTTGGAGAGGCAGGTCTTGCCTGACCAACCTAATCTCCTTCCATGATCTGGTGACTTGCCTGGTTGACGATAAAAAGGCCGTGGATGTTGTGTACTTGGATCTTAGCAAAGCCTTTGATATGGTTTCCCATAAGAAGCTTCAGGAGAAACTCATAGAGCATGGACTGGACAGAAGCATTTTATGTTGGGTTAGGAATTGGTTGGATGGACGAGCTCAGAGAGTGTTG
>WEKX01007980.1:96413-184116 GCA_013390025.1 Pitta sordida
AGAAGAGGAGGCTCAGAGGCGACCTCATTGCTGTTTACAACTACCTGAGGGGAGGTTGCAGCCAGGTGGGTGTGAATCTCTTCTCTCAGGCTGACGACACCAGAACAAGAGGACATGGCCTTAAGCTACGCCGGGAGAGGTTTAGACTGAATGTTAGGAAGAAGTTTTTCACAGAGAGAGTGATCGCTCATTGGAACGGTCTGCCCAGTGAGGTGGTGGAGTTGCCATCCCTGGAGGTGTTTAAGGGAAGACCCAATGAGGAGCTCAGTGACATGGTCTAGTTGGTGGGGAGTTGGACTAGATGATCCAGTCGCCATCCCTGGAAGTGTTTAAGAGAAGACTGGACGAGGAGCTTAGTGACATGGTCTAGCTGGGGGGTGTAGGGCTGGATGACCCTGGGCCCCTTCCGGCTCGGAGTGGCCTGCTAGACTGTGAGGCATCTAGGTTGGTGTTACGCTCTAGGATGTGCTCTTGGTCACTGTACGGGTACTAGATGGTGAGTTGGACTAGATGATCCTTGTGGGTCCCTTCCAACTCATAATTTTCTGTGATTCTGTGATTCTGTGATCCTGAGGGTCCCTTCCAACTCAGAGTAACCTGTGAACCTGTGAACATTCTTGTCATGCCACAGCTGTAGCAGGGCACATTACCAGTGTCTATAGGGGCAGTAGTATGGAAAGAATTACACAAGCTTTATAAGCAATTGAAGACAGTAGTAAAAAATAGACAGCATTTTATTTGGCACTTTGTTGTGGTTTAACTCCAGCTGCCATCTAAGCACAACACAGCTGTATGGGGGTAAGAGAATTGGAAGGGAAAAGGTCACAAAACCCCTGGGTTGAGAACAGTTTAATAATTTAAATAAAATAAATAACAACAATAACAATTCTAATGCTAATAATACTAACATGGCTACCACTAATAATAATAAATTTCAATGAAAAGGAAAATAACAGAGGAATAAACCCCAAGAAAGACAAGTTATGGAAATAAAAATAATTGCTCACCACCAAATACCCAATGCTCAGCCAGTCCCTGAGCAGTTGCCCCCTACACATCCTGCCCCCAGCTTTATATGCTGATCATGAAGCCATATGGTCTAGAATATGCTTTGTGTCACCTGGGGTCAGCCGTCCTGGCTCTTCGTGCACCTCCATCCTCCTATCTGGTGGGATGGTGTGAGAAGCAGAGAAAGTCTTGACTATAATGTGTGGCACAGCAATAAGGAAAACATCCCTGAATTATCATCACTGTCCCAGCAGAAATCCAAAACACATCCCCAAACCAGAAATTGTGAAGAAAATTACCTCTTCCATAGCCAAAACCAGCACAAAGTGTTTCCCAACAGGCTTGTTGAGTTCAACTGTATAAAATAGAGGTCTTGAGGTCTTGTATTTTTGAAACAGAAATATGAACATTTTGTGTGGACTGTAAGCAATTTTTATTTAGTCATTTAACTTCTATCAAAAATTACAAGCATGAGGAAAAGACTACTGACTACATTTGACTCTCCTCACTCAGGCTGAATACTGGTTTATCTCACCAGTCTCATCATTCCTCGTACTGACCTGGCAAAGAAATAAGTGAATGAGCACACAGCAGAAGGGGTAAAATTCAAAATCAAGGAATTTACAGAATATACATTTGTAGGCATAACGTTATTTCTTCTGAAGGTCAGAATTTTTTTTAATTTGCGCAGTGAAAACATCTTGGTACTTTTAAATATGATCTCACCCTCTACTCTCTCAGCACAAATAGATTACAGTTGGGTCTCCTATATCGCGCACCTGCGGTCTTAATTCGGACCTGTGGAGCCCAACCAGCGCATGGAATGGTGGCCGTGCCGTTGCCCATGCCCCCACCACAGCCACCATGGCCCCCACTGCCGTCACTCGCGCCCCTGTTGCCGCCCATGCTGGCCCCGCTGCCGCCCGAGCCCCCACCACCACCCAGGAGGCAACCCTGGCCCTGGCCGCCGCCGCTGCGGCGGCAAGTCACACATGCACAGTTGCAAAATATGTCTCCTACATTGCTAAAAAATCATGCCGCTAAGATCTGAAGCCCAAATATGGGGGGCGCGAAGTGCAAGAGGGCCGACTGTATTAAGAAATCAATTGTAAAAACATAAACTCTATACTTTTTCATACCTGTTTGCCTGTTCTGTTTGTTACACATAACTCCCATGGCTCCTGTTTAGCTATAGTAGTGCAATGAAGATCGATAACAATGTCAATTGCCAAAGGACATTTAACCGTCCAGAATAACACATATATTTGAATTCTTTTCGGCAAGCACAGTGAGGAACATTTCTCTTTTATGTTCTCTGTACTCCCCTCTAAAAATGTAGATGAATTCTGAGCACAGACAATGACAAAATAACTTGAAAAATGTCATTACAGCAATTGTGACTGTTGCTCCTTAATTCAGCTAGCAGTGCTATGTGTATTAGTAGAGCATGATTACAAGGAGGAGTTTTTGGACACTATCCCTCTAACTTTTCCCATCTGTTTTAGAAACATATAAAATTCTTCCCTTGGAGCCTCTAACCTCTTAAAACACCACTTCTAGCCAGCAATAGTTGCTTTATGGCTCCTAACTGCCCCCAAATCACAAACACAACATGATGCTCCCTGCGTTGTTGCCTGCATTTATATTAAAGCCAGTTTCCTACAGGGAAAATCCTCCCTGTCTGTCCAGAAAACAGATCTAGATTATTCTTTCTGTGAAAAAGTGGGAGTGGGAGTGAAGGCATTGGGGGACATAGATGGAAGACAGACTGTTCTCCAGAGGTACGTGTGTGTTTCCAGCTTCCTACCATACAGCAGCTCAGACATGTACCAACATGACTAAAACATCCTAGGTTCAAGTATGGCTTTGCTCATGGCAGATCACTCAGTGTATCTGAGTCTTTAATATTCATTTAATGAGGTTTTAATATTCATTTCAAGTTGTGCAAGCCTCACAGCGAGTAGGTTACAAAGACCAGCCATGCAAGTTTGGTTTAGATTCAGTATACAGATTTATGACTAAAAAAATCACATGGTCACATCACTGATAATGTATCTTGTTTGTTCCTCATTTAAGAAAACCTTAAAAATTTAAACTGTCCAGGAGCAGACTTGTCTCATGGTGTTATATATACTCCAACATCTGAAAGATCAGTATCTGGAAAATCTCACAAGCTTGGATAAGTGCATGCAATCCAAGAGTATTTTTATTAAGTATAGCTCTTATCCAGGAACAGCTACCCAAACAAGTAAGTAAACGTTTTAGTGTGTCAGTTTTATGGGTATGGTTTTTTGTTTGTTTGTTTTTATTTTTGAGGCCTACTTTTTTCATTCATCACTACAAATAGGTTCATTCATTACTACAAATAGGACAAATAGTCACTACAATAGGTGACTAAGCATCTTGTGTCAGTACTCTGGAGACAGTTCTGCTAATTCATGTCCCTTTCTCAGGCACTTAGCATGACAATCCACTTGCTATTGCCAGCAGGCAGGTGAACTTATTCTAAAATTAATGTAATATTATGCAAAATTTGAGCACCTATTATGAATAACTGTGATAGGTGAAGCTAACTCAGTGCTTTTTATGAAACAAAAATATATACTTACGTTAGGATAAGCATTTTCTTTTGTGCTCAACAGTACCATTATAGTGAAAAAAGTAAGTCCTTCTGGTTCTGGTTCTGAAGGAGGAGGTATATGGGCAGAAACCCCAGACTGCCAAAGGATTGGTGCTGTCACAATGTTAGAGGTGTGTAAGTGTGTGGACAAGAGGGAACCCCACGAGTAGAGAGTCTGTCAGAGGAGCCCTTGGCTCTTCTATACAGTCTTGGGTTCTGCTTTTCAATCAGCAGCATTCTGAAATTTTTGACCAGCGTGGGTATAATTTCTTCTGAGAAACTTGAATCTGAATTTCAAAATTCAGTATGTTTGTTCTTCAACACTGTTAATTTGCACTACAATCAGAACAGTCAGTTTTGTTGATCACACCTTTTTTTTCTTTGTTTTCAAACTTTACACTAGGTAGAAAAGCCATCTGGCACAAATAATCTATGACCTATTAATGGATCACTTGCTCTAGGAAATAACAGCCTGGAAGCAGCTCTCAATACCACCTCTGAAAGCAGCTCAGTCATTATGCTTTTTTGATTAGGGTACATGGTATACTAACAAAACAGTTTGAGAGGTCTCTGAATCTTCTAAGTAGTCAGCATTGCTAACAACTTTGAGGATTAATTTGTTTATGCCTTTTCCTGAAGTAAGCTGACAACTGACTTTCCAACATAATCCAAAGAACGTACTCTCGAACTGCTGGTTAAAATGCAGGTGGATTTGTTTTCCAGAGTACATTTCATTTTCTTGAGCCCCCAAAGGGGTTTTTTCTTGTTGCAAAAGAAAGAAGAAGTTTCTGGTACTCAAACATCAATAAGAAGACTTCCAGAACTGATCCCTTTCAATAACAATGTGATAAATGCATAATGGGATAGTGCATCAGTGTGACCAAGGGGAAAGGACAAGGAAAAAGGAAAGCTCTTTATTATCCTATTAGAGGTCTGATAGCAAGATTATTTTGTGGTTTGCCTTACTCTCAATGCACTTCCGTTGGTACTGTTTATTTTCCAGGAATAGTCATTTCCATTTTAAAAACACCTTGAGAATAGTATTTTATGTTAGTTTTCATTAATGTGGTCTCAGACGTGAGTTTCTTTAATCATTGGGTATTTACCAAAATGTTTATGACTCTTCCAAGGTAGTCACACATTTCTCTAGCACTTCTGCAACACACCCATTAAGCCGCAAACCACCGCTGAAGAGCAGAATGAAATCTTACTCATTCATGGAGGTGAGCCTGAGGAACAAATTGCAGCGGTCTGGTTTGTTTTGGTGTTGATTATTCAAAAGTCATTGCATCACTGACCAAAGCAATCTTTTCTCTCAGCTGTAGAACTACACAGAAGTGATTGTTGTCCAACACTGATAACTGGAAGGAACGCAGGGGCTTTCTTATCTGAAAGCCTCCTCAGAAACACTAAACTTCCTGACTGGGTGGTGAGGGATGCTGAGATCTCTCATTCAGAAGTAATGTCTGAAAAGCTCTAAGACAATCTCTTGCAAGGCAACTGCCAGAATCCTTGGAGGATTTTTCAAGCTAATGCATAGATATAAATCTTGGAGACATTTAGACATTTTTTTTGTTCTGTAAACAAATTAAAGGAGTCCATTCTTTCAGAGAGCTAAAAATGTAGCTGGCCTTTTATTTGTGCTTTTTAGGTTGGTTTTATTTTTCTCTTCTATTTTTTCTCGCATCAGGGTGACTAACGCCTGCTGGTGATCCCGTGGTAGTACTATCTCTATGCTAACAGGGAGATGATAAGGTGAAGTCATACGTGGACAGATGAATAGACCTAACTAGCTTCTCTGCTGTGTTTATCAGTCACACATCAGTGTGAGCCACCTTACCTGCCAGCATGCCTTCCCATCAGCATGAAGGCTGAGCAGCATGACTATTCTATGTCATACTCCATCACTTTTCCCATCTAAGATATATTGCTTAACATTGCTTACACATTTCTAAAGCAGCTTCTAAGCCATTATATTGACCTTTGTGTGCAGTATGCAGACACTAGAAGACCAGAATGGAGAGAAATGACTGAAGGATGGAGAAGACAAGCTCCAGGACTGGTTCCTCCTTATGCCCAGTGACAGAAGTGCTGAACAGCTGAAATTCACTGCAGTTTCAGAAAGTGCTTAAACTGTAATGCAAAAATGGTGGAGAGCTGTTGAAGACCATGAGATGCTCAAATGGCTGCTGAGGGTACAATTTATCTTGTGAATACACAGCTGTCTTCAGAAGACTTAACCTGTAGGAGCACCCTTCCCCAGATGCCATTCTCTGTTAGTAAAGTAGCCTGGAGGCAGAGATGTTCTCTACAGCTTGGGCAGTGATCTGCAGCTCTGTGGGGCAGTTGACAAGATTTGCAGGAGGATGGGGCTGGCCTAGAATTGAGACATGCTCAAGCAGGAGCAGCAACAGTGACACTATAGGACCTGGCTAGAGTATCAAATGGACTGGTAGGTTCTTTGATCAAAAGCTTTCTCTCAAAATTGACTTTGATGTGAAATTAAGTTTTCAGCAAAACAGTATCTTTTTAAGTATTGCCTGTGTTCTGTGGGTAGCTTTGATTTCTTTAAGCCTCAAAAGAACTACTTAGAATTTTCCATTTTCAGCTAAAAATGTGTCTAGAATCAAACTTTCTGGGTCTTTTAACCAAAAAATGTATTTTCCACTAGGAAAACCAAACAAAAGAGCATTTGTTATTTTTTTTCTGCTGTCTGCTTGTATTCTATTTTACACTAGAAAAAGTACATTTGTTTTTGCTCTTCAAGGTATATAGTATAGGCAAAGTTAAAATAAATGCAAACCAGGATAAATAGAGTTTTCCTTACTTACAAATAAGGCAGAAATTCTGCAAGAAAAATTCTCTTCCTTAGATTCTATTAAATGCAATGAGACTGCCAGCCATCGTGTTACCACAAAAGGCTTGGAGCACTTTTCTCAGTAATACACTTCACATTTTCCCTTGACCTTTAGACAATTGCAGCATTGCCCTGTGTCTTTTCAGAATTTATTTGGACACTGGATAGAATGACCACAGTTTTCTGTTCTAAATGTTTCCATATATAGAAAAAGAACTCATCAGATTCTGTTCTGCTTTCTCTCAATGTCTAAATATATCTTATTTTTAAATTTGTGACTTTTTTTGCTATCAGAAGACCTAGAAATTTTGAATTCCTTTATCTACAAAGCAGGAATGAATTTCCATGGACAGCAAGGTGTAAAGATGCTGCTGACCAAGCCTTTGCCTGCATGTTATCAAGGCTCAGAGCAGTCTGGGTGTGTTGCAGTGGTTGATCTTCAGCAACAGAGCTGTGGGGACATCAGTTGAGATCAGGTCTTCTGTACTATAGAAGTATTTAACCCAGTTTTTCCATACTTCCTGTACTTTTTTGCAACTTTTCCCACCTCCCACTTCATCCCTGCACTATGATGTACTCTTTGATAGTTCTGCTTTCACACCCATGACTCCTAATGCCTTCATAAACTTTTCTCTCCCTCCCTCATCACAGAGGGCTCCAGGCAGCAGCCAGCCCCAAATCACACATCCAAGGGAGAAACACAGGAAGAGCTCCAATTTTTTCACAGGGGAAATCAAACAGAAATGTAACATCTAACCACAACAGGGCAGAATGTTGCTCTTACTGTTCCATGGCTCCAGAGTTGGAGGTGCGATCCCTGTGTGGGAGTTGCTTGGGAGCTGGACTAGATGATCCTTGTGGGTCCCTTTCAAACCAGAATAACCTGTGAACCTGTGAACAAGTTCAAACCTGATTCAGGCAAAACAACAGTCCAGATGAATCTTTTCAGTCTTAAGTGCAATCCCAGGATCCTCCTCTAGCACACTACAGTGTTCTCCAGCTCCCCTGTCCCAAAATTTTAAAATTCTACTATCTGTGCTCTGAGCCTTGGTTTACAGAGGACACCTCTCTGATTTCAACCTGGAACTGGCTTTGGGAAAAAAGCCAGCAGAAACAGACCTTTCTAACTAAAGGCACATAGTATTCTCTGGCTTCCTATCTGGGGGTTGCAAAGCAGTGTGATACTCCTTGCAATATGTTCTACATTTTACAGTCACACCGTCTGAGAAAATAAGAATGCAACAGTGAAGGTTGGAGTCAGCAAAGCCCACATTGCCTCTGATGTGACATAGAAATAAAATCCAGTGTATTAATGAAAAATGGCACAAATATAGGACAAGGAAAAAATACACTAACAAACAGCCTCTTGATGGAAAGAAAGGTCCTGCAGAAATTGCCCAGCGTGAGCACCAAGAGAGACCCTGGGAATTAAATTTCCCTCTTTGGCACAGCAAAAGTACATTATGTTCTTTGTCCAGGCTTTCCTTTCAGCACACTTCATACCAGCATGAACCCTGTGAGAAATCATAGCCTGGTCCCTTCACAGAAATTTGCTCCTGCCTCAAGGCCTTCTATGCCATTGAAACTCAGCTCTGCAACCTTCTCTGGATAACTTTCACTGGTAGTTACTGTCCCTTCCCTTTTTCATTTCCGGCCCACCCAGCTCCTGCTTTGGCCAGCACCAGGGAGGCTATAAGAAAAAAGAATTTAAGAGGTCCCACCATTGCCTTTAGGTGAGCAGAGAGCACAAGATGGCATCACAGGTGATGGCTGGGGCTCCCTTCTTTACCAGGTTAGCAGCAGGCATTGGTCCTACAAATGCACAGCAGAAAGAAAACTGCCTCCCCATAGATCTGGGTATTGTGAAAATAAAGCAGCTGATTCCTCAGGAGGTAAGAAGACATATGACATCTAATTTTACAGCCTTTTGGGAAAACTGAAATAATTTTTTTTTCTAGAAAGTGTAGGCAGCCATAATATTTGCCATCTTCTTAGGCTTCTTTTTTCTGAGCAGTTTGTCATCAAAGAATGTCCTGCATGTCTGTTGTTGTCTCCTCTTGTTTCCTTTAATGGCAAGCTGCTCTGAGCTCTCATTCATGCTGGAGATATTAGGTACTTCCAAATGATCATTCTTTTCTTAAGTGCAGGAGGGAGCTCAGTAATGTAATGCGTAACACAAAAAGGTGTGATAATAATCTTCAATGCTGTTTTTGAGATAAGTATCACAGTATCACAGTATAGATAAGGCTGGAAAGGACCTTGAAGATCATCTAGTCCAACCTATAATCCAACTAACCTATCCTCTACGTCTAGATCATATTACTCAGCACCTCGTCCAGCCTCCCCTTGAACACATCCAGGGTTGGTGACACAACCACCTCTGTGGGCAGCCCATTCCACATCTGAATCACTCTTTCGGTAAAAAACCTTTTCCTAATATCTAGGAAGTCCTATAGCCTGGAAAAATAAATGTATTTGCACTCCTCAGACCAATTTGATTATTCTGGTAAGCCAGAGCTGCCAACCTTGCACAACTGCACCATCACACTTGGACCCCAGATTACCTCCAGGAACATGAGCAGAAACAGGAAGCTTCACATCCTTAGTTAGCCATGAGGCTGATTTTAAATAACTGACACTTGCTGATACTACTTGAACACTATACAAGGTGTCTTAGTTTGGGGTTTTTCCTCTGGCAGCAAGGGAGTTAGCAGCTCCTGCCTGGGCCTCCATTGCTGCCATGGAGATCAAGGTCACCTCTGTGAATAAGATATTTGTGAAAGGGAAAAAAGTTAGTAACAGAAAGTAGATGGGCCAGATCAGAGACAGGGTGTGAGAAGCTGAAAGCTATGAAGGCCCCACCAAGCCTACCAGAGAAGAGGTAGAAAGTATTCCAGGCATCTCGCTGCTGCTCGTAGAATGGACCATAGTGAAGCAGACTGTCTGTCTGCAAACCTATGGAATTGAGAGAGAGAAACTAGCGATGCAGAATCCACCTGAGGCCATGACTGAAGATGGAGAATCATGCTGCGAAAGCTGCAGATGTTTTGAGAACCCAGAAACACGGAGCTGGAGCTGAGCTCGGCAGAGATCCTTTGGACAGACGTTTTGTGACAGGATTGCATTGTGGTAGAATCTGATCTCTGTACTTTGGGATGGGCTTATAATGATGCAGTGAAGCCAGTACTTAAAAAACTGCATCCTGTGCTGTGACTCTCGGGCAACAGAGAATGGAAGAGCTGTCGTCCCTGGGTCAAGATTTCACTTGGGAAAGGGTCATGAAAGACTTTTCCTCTCATGAGAGAGAGAGAGAGAACTTTATGGAAAGGCAGAGAGATGGTTTCCTACCCTAAATTTGGTCAGAAATACCAACAAACCTGATTTTACCCCTATCCTTTTTCCTCCTTTTTTTTCTCCTGGGGGAAAAAAGAGAATATGAGATCTGTTGTAAGAGAAAGAGGGATGGGGGTAAAAGGTTGCCTTTAAAATGATGCTTCTCACATTAACCTCTGATCTTGTTAGTTAATAAAAAATCCTTTATATTCCTCACTTGTAGCTTGCCTGGTTTTGCCTGTGATAAATCTTTTTCCCAGTTTTTTTTTCTCCGGGAGTGGTTGTGGGTGAATCTCTGGCATCCAGCCAGGGTCAAACCACAACACAAGGATATCTCAACATTGACTTAAAAATGAATGCGAGACTAAGGATTACAAGTTCAGAGTTATTTATTCTTGGCATAACACATAGTTGGAAATATAGTGCATAATTCTATACAAATACATGGTTTCTAGCACTTTAAAATGGTTAAATGAAAGCATGTCAGAAGAACTCTCCTTGTAATATATGCATATGGTCTATGATTCTGTCCACTGAATGCCACAATTTAACGTTGTATCATGGTTTGCAATTAAAAAAATTCTACCATTAAATCATAGAATTAAAGTCTGTAGGGATTATTTGCATCTCTCACAAATTTTGTACTTTATTTTCTGTTAAGGACATATTTCTCCATGTCCTGTTTATTTGAGCCAAACACAACTACCTTGATTGCACTTTGATCCCAGTTTTCTCCCAGTGTTGTTCAAGTCTTTGTGTTGCCTTCGCAGGATTGCCAAAGCAGCACCTACATTTGCAAAAACTGGATGTTTTGAGTGTTGTTCTGTAACTGTACTGCTCCTTCAAGAACGACATAAACTAACAGCAGTGTTAGTGTATTGTCCTAAATCTCCAAAATGGGACAGATGCAATTCCATTTTTCTACTCTCTATTTTGCACTCCGAACACAGTTACACCATTCTGATAAGTGCACCAGGTTTTCCCCATGCTTATGTTTTAGTACATATTAAAAAAATATAGCATTAGAATAATATTAACACTTTTTCTTACCCACTAATGGCAAAATGAAAACAGCTGATTCATAGAAGATATATTTTTCCAGAACATATATACAATAAGCCCTCTTCTACTTCATGCCCCCCATGTTGCGACTTCACATCTTAGTGGCATGATTTTTCAGCAATTAAGGAGGCCCCTTTTCACAACTGCACATGCATGACCTGGTATGCATGAATATTCAATTAGGCAGTCATGAATATGCAAATCAATCCACACTGCTGGCTTCCCCCCTTGCGGGACGGTGCTGGCAGTGGCTCCACCGCTTCCCTCCCACTCTGGGATGGTGGCGGAGGCAGCCTCTCCGCTTGCTCCCAGCCCCAGGATGGCAGTGGCTCCGTTGCTTCCCTCCCCTCCCCGGCACGGCTGCTGCAGCAACTGATGCGCAGCAACGCAGTGCTGAAACAGCACCAAGTGGCCGTGTGAGGGCAAGGAGCAAATTTGCGTATTAATGAGCTGCCAGTCAACGTGGAAGTAGGGCTTCACGGGAGATGAACAAGACCACAGTACCATGGTATAGGAGACCCAACTGTATAGCCTCAGTAAAAGGAATATGATGATGAAAAAATACCAACAACAGGACACTATTGACCATAATGATAGTTAAGACAAAGATGTTGTTCTTTCTGATTTGTTCCTTTTTTTCTTTTTTTTTTTTCCCTAAAACAATTTAATCACCTGCTTTCATTCTCTTGGAATTATTTTTCAAACCTCAAAATCATGAAAAAGAATTGTCATATTCTTTCCCATGCCTGATAATTCAGTGTCAACATTATCAGCACCTGGTGTTTTGTTGTTCCTGAGTTCCTGATTGCCTCTGAAATCACTTCAAAATTTAATTCTTCCACAAATAGCTCATGTGTCTTGGAGACAGCTTTTTATTCCCTATTAAACATCTCCATGTAGTGGACACATAAAAGTACTCCTCTTTGGTCTTCTGTAATTGAGTTTTTTATAATGAAAAGGATTCCTTATTTGTTCTTTATCAAATGTAGATCTGGTTAATATCCTCTCTTCTATGCATCGATACCCTTATAAAATGTATGTTTTTTTACTAATCTTTCTAACCTGATTCATCTTTTCCCCCAAGCCATGGAAGTATTGCCTTTCTCTTTATACTGCTGGCCTCATGAGTTTCCCTCATCCAGGGTTCAGTTCTCATTCTGAAGGCTACAGATTTGCTATATGTCAATCTGAATTGCTTTCCTGCAATCTTTATCAAATCATTCTTTTACAATTACTTTTGAATTTGTTCCTACACACTGTTCTAATGCTTTCTTTACCATCTTTCTACAGGGGGCCCACCTGATACCAGTTTTCTAATAAACACCACAAAATTCTTAAAAGGCTCCAAGCACTTTTAACTTCTGACCAATATTCCCGTCTTTATCCAAGATTCCTCAAAGATTCTGTAATTTTTTCTGTGCCTCATCGGCTTTATTTCATTTTGTTCACATCTTGGTTTTAGCAAACCCTTTTCCTGCAGTACAGAGAGATTGCCTGCAGCCAGCTCCTCTTCACTTTCTGCTACTCTGACTGTTGCTTCTACAGAACTAGTAGCTTGTGCAATCTGATTGATACCAAACTATCTTGAGGTACTCACATATGCTTTTGAATCTTCTCATGAGCAAACAAAGTGACCTTGACAGTCCCATTTTTGAGTGTTATTAATTCTGTCTTTGATGCTCTCATCTGCATCCCATGCATCTTCCTTCCCTTCCTTAGGATATCAATCATCCAGTGAAATACTGGCTACTGAAATAAACTTATCGTTAGTTCTTCAGAGAACCAATCATATATTTTATGATCAGTGAGCTTCATCAGAATGAGAGAAGTGTTTTTCTGGTACCTCCCCTTAAACTGCAGGCAGGAGTGCAGAAAGAACATTAAACCCAGTTGCTGCTGATGGCATAGTTTTCACCAGTAAGCCAAGTCCCGTTTCATTTCATGCAGTTACTCCTCCATTCCAAAATACAGTTATACCCCGTCCTTCGTGAGAAACGGGACAGGCCATGGGTGTCGCGAAACGTCAAACTCGCAAATACGTGCAGGTCATTAATATGCACGCAGGCCATGCCCTTTGCTCTACCCCCAGCCAATCAGGAGCGCTGGGGAGCCTCTTTGACTCCTCCCCACAGGCTCTCGCAGCACACAGGAGGAAAGAGAAGCATTTCTGTGCCCTGTCTGCCTTGGGGAACCCCCCCGAGAATCCCTGGACTTCTCTTCAGCCATGCTGTCGCTACCACATCTGCCGCCGGCAGCGCAAACCCCGCGCCGCTGCTCCCCTCCTCACCCCCTCCCCGGCCTCCATGCTCATCCCAGCCGCGTCCCTGCCCCGTGTCCCCAGCCCGAGTCCCAGCACCGCGTCCTGACACCACGTCCCGGTGTCGTGTTCCTGCCAGGCGTCCCTGCCCCACGTCCTGGCACCGCGTCCCGGCACTGAGTTCCAGCCCCACGTCCCAGCCCTGTAGGCGGGCTGCGGCAGCAGAGTGAGCATGTCCCACTGACATGCCATGGCCAGCCCCACTTTCCTGGGGCACTTCCCTTCCCCTCCTGTAGCCAGGGAAACAATAACACAGATGCACGCACACAAGCACTGCCTGCTCACAGCTTGCAGGCGCTCCGCACACACGGGTCAGTGAGCAACACTCAGGAACCTGCATTAATTGAGCGTAGGCAGGTGGAGGACTCATCCCCACCTGGCACCTCACGCCACACAGAGCCCTGGTCTGTCTTCTATGGTGGCCATCCCTGTCCCACAGCCCCTGGCGAGCCACAGAAACCGCGCGTCCTCCCTGCGGGTCCGGTCCAGTCCAGTCCTGCTCCAGAGGGAGAGCCAGCATCGCCCCTCAGCAAAGCAGAGGCACTGCGCATGCGTCAGCCAGGGAACGTCACAAATGCTTGAAACTGGACTGTGGGAAATTTATCTCGCAAATCGCCGGGGTTGCAATGGCGAGGTCTCAATGCACCGGGGACTTAATGCCAAACTCCCAACTTCAAGGGACTTGTTTCCTAGGCCTATTGATAATTTCACAACTGTGATAATCACAAGTATGACATTCTTGGATTATGTAAAGTCAAAATGCTAGATGCTCCCACTCTCCAGTATTATTTCCAGACCTCAGGTTATTTAGCACCAAAAAAAAAAAAAAAAAAAAAAAGCGGGTATCTGAACCTTTCTTTTCTTTTTTTCCAATTTCAATTTTTCCTGGTGAAGGAAGCAACAATATCCACAACAACCAATTTGCAGGAACAATTTGCTCAGAATAATCATTACTCTTCTGCATGTCTGACCTGTCTGACTTTGGGCATAACTGCTGCAATAAAAAGTGTAGAGAATAGGTGTTGGTAAACAAATGTCTAGGGATTGTTTCAAACATAGGACAGCACATGTTTCTGCATGCTACTTTGTACTGAAAGAGGAAGGACAAGCAAATTTTAAGCAAATAATAAGGAATAACTTCACATCTATTAAATATGTGTAAAGAAAACATAACTTAGACAACATAACTTGAGACCAAATTTAAAGTCAGACTGGAAAGAGAGAAAGTACCTCCATGACTAATTTACCTGGACTTAAGGAACTATGCCCACCTAGAAAGCAGGACCTAGATCTTGAAGTTAATGGAAATTTCCATTTTCTATTTCACAGATTCACAGATTATTGTGAGTTGGAAGGGACCCACAAGGATCATTGAGTCCAACTCTTAAACCACACCACTGCCTACCCGTGGGAATCGAACCCTGGTCTCCTGCATGGCATGCAGAGACACTCACCACTGAACTCAAGTGGATTTTTTTTTTTATTTGAGGGGACTGTATGATGAAGAACCCTCTCCCATATATATTTTGCTGAGTATCACTCTTACCCATATGCAGGCACTAAAGAGTTTGCTTAAAGCAGCATTAACGACAAATAAAAAAGGAAAAAAAAATATTTTAAAAAAAGGTTTTGCTAGAAATAGTGATTTCTGAAAGCTTTGTCTGCAAGATACAGGAAATAATCACTTTGTATTAGGTCCCACTGCGTTACTAACTCATATAAAGCCATACCTGGGGAAAATTATGAAAATATTCTTTCTATTGAAAATTAATAATCACTATGTCAAATGGTCTTTTTGGTTTTTTATAGACACACAGGAAGATGTATTGCTACTGATGCGGTATGCTATTTTCTAGAATGTATTAGAGGATCAGAAAGAAGTAAGGCAAATAATTTCATGGATGTCCCTAATTATGCTTCTAATTTTGGGCTTAGCTTTCCAGTCATGAGATTTTATGATCTTAACAATGTAAATATATTAAACAAAGATGATCTTTGTCATTAATTAGAACACCTCAGTATTAGAAAATTACCATTGTTGTGGGGTTTTTGTCCATTTCCTTAATTAGTAAAAAATTAAATATTATGATTATGTTTGTTGTTTCAGGCAGCAGGCACAAAGCCTGTTCTATTCTTATAGTAGCTTGGATAAAGTTCAGAATGTTTTGCTCCCAGCACTCTACAGCATCACTCCAAAATTCCAGCCGATCTTGATAAGCACTGATATCTAAATATTTATTTTCCATATAGCCTCATTTGTACTTTCCATGTTGGAATAATCTCAATGAACAGGAAACTTGTAGTTTTGGTGCATAGAAATGGATCAATTCATATTGTTTAATTTCTAAAAATGCCTTTCCTGACAAGTGAAGTCCAAAGATAAACCTATATTTTAAACTTCTGCCTAAACCTCTATGTGATAATGCAGCCAGTTCACTAGGAGATTGTGAACTCCCTTGTGCTTAGGTTATAATAAATCCAAGTGTAGTCCAGGTTATCTGATGGCAGATGCAAACCCCTCATTTTGCTCCTTAAGTCCTTCCACTCCAGCTTTTATCTGTCTTTTCCATGTGGTCTGTAAGCCCTTCACTGCAGGGTCTCTGTTTCCACCCCCTTTTGCCTTTTTCTAGGGTAAAGGAATCCCAGTCCCAGGAGAAGTCTCTAGGTGCTGCTGTAACACCAATAATAGTAAATGCTGCTGCAACTATTCTTCCAGACATTAAATCAGTGCCAGGATTGTCTGGTGTCTGTGGCTCCTCTGAAAGAGATGGACAAAAATGTCATGTTTCACTGCAGAGCTGGTGTCCAACCCATGCCATATCCCACCAGCATGACCAGTTTTCCTCACTGGTACAGGAGCACAAGGAAGGTCTGCCTGCCCCAGAATGTGGAGCCCACATTTCGGGTTATTAATGCTTTGACCAAACCAAAGCATAACATCTATGTGTCCCTTTGAAACTAGTGTATCAGGAATTTTGTCCAAAAAAGTTTCTCTCCTTGCATCTATTCCTATTTCTCTGAAACTGGCAGGTTCCCTTGAATTTGGGATTACAGGAGATGGAAAAAAATGGTTATTTCCATCAGCTTGCCATGGATTTATTTCCTCAGCAGTGTCAAAAAGGGTGCTGAGTGGTGAAATCATAAGACAAGAGTTGGATACACAAACCAGCCAATAAATCCTGACAAGATGAGGTGGGCCGAATGCCTCCAGTGCTGGCTCTACCTTTGCTTATAATATGTGCATCTACCATCAGCTAGCTCTAGTCCTCAACACATTACAGTGGGAAAATTGTTACTATGGCTCAGCTCCGCTGCAAGGCATTTGCTCCCATGATTATGTGGTTTAAGCAGCTGCAAATTTTGAATACCATCCCTACCACACTTTTTTTTTTCTTTTAGTGCTACACATATTGTGGAACTGGAGAAACAAAAGTAACAGATACCTGAATATAGTGAGAGAGAGATATGGTGTGACCCTAACTAGACAGGGAGAAGCAGATATTTGTTTGCCAATTATGCATTTCCTTATCTCTACCTTTTACTGGCTTTGTAGAATACTTTGAGAAAAATTGAGAAAAGTAGCATATAAAGCCATGTATTATTACTAATATAGTTGCTCTTGTCATTGTTATTGCCATTATTAACTACAATAAACCCTAAACATTTTGTTTTCTTGTCTTACCATCTGCTGCTGATGTCCTCCAGTAGACTTATTAAGATACTGTTAAACATTCTGACTCCACTCTGCTTTGATGACTGGTCATTTAGTCCATACAAATAGCAGTGTTCAAAATTGTATCAAACAGCAGTTGATGTTTTACACTGTTAATCTAAATATACATTTGGAAAAAAACCCTGCACAATACCGCAAAGTAATAATGGCTGGCACGTACACATAGTAAAAGCCAGTCTGAATTCCACTCATATAGTGTGGATGTTATAGTTCATGTAATTAAAATTAAATCAGATTATAGAGATTTTAAGTTGAGAGAGAAAAGTCTGTTGTGGAAACTGTAGAGGTGTTAAAATGCTCATGAGAGCAATTAATTTATGGAAATATCTTTGAAGTCAAAACTCACCGTAAGAATTTTTATTACTGTGGATGGAGCACAAAACTTAAAGAAGCCAGCAGGCTTTAAAAAGCCCCCACAACAAACAGCCACGAAGAAAGAAAAAAAAAATTGACGAAAGAATGACAAACAAATGAAGGGGGGAAAAAAGGGAAAAACCCCACCCCACACCAAAAAAGTGACAAGTGATTAAGCCTCTTGATTTAAACTATTTTGTCCTAATATGAAAAACTGGTGGTGATACACCAGTCAAAAAACCATTTTCACAATCTACTTTTCAGTGCAATTTTAGGCATTAAAAACCCGAGTGGAAAACAGAAGATTTGAGGGAAAATATTTTGCTGGATGGCAATTTTGGTGTTATCCTTTCCTTTATATTAATGAGGATTCATTATTCTTTCCTTTATATTAATGAGGATTCTTAGAAGAAAAAAACTGACTTGCTGACTGCATGTATTCATATCTAATTTCTGCAGAGGACTAGTTACTTTGTGAGGGAATTTTTCCTGACTCTTCCACCCTCCTCTACATTAACCTGTTCAGAGGAACAGTATAGAGTTTACAGTATTTCCAAAGTTTTCAAAGTTTAATGCAACTAAAAATGTAATGATTTCTAGAATTTCAGTTGCAGTTTGAATTACACATATTTAGTTCTTGCCTTTGCTAATGCTTTGCAACAGTGAATGCTAGTCGCTTAAAATGCATTAAGCCCATTTCAATACGTGTGAACCTTCTGCCTTGTTTGAATTATCTCTTGGTCTGCTATTGGGCAAGGCAGAAGACAACATTTCCTTTGCCCTCTCTGAGCCACTGCCGGATACAGAGGTGACAGGTGACAGGACAACCATAGCCCTCTCTGTGCAGCCCAAACACTGGCTGCCTTGAAGGCTGGTATCTTCATTGGTAGGTGACACTCTCAGCTTGACGCTGACTATGCACTATCGCCAGAAACACTGATGTAGTTCAGAGTGGTAACCTGGTGCCCACAGTGGGCCCATGTTGCCTTCTCCAATACACCTTTGGATTCAACAATCTCTGGCTCTGACCCATCCAGAGTACTTCCATTTTGGAGCTAGCAGTATCCACGGGCTCAGTGTAAACCTTGGTGAAGCAACATTTATCCCTCCTACCTCAGAAGTTACTTTGTTTCTCTGACCACTTTTACAAAAGCATCCCATTTTCTGCCAGTTTCACCAGTCCTTGGTTCCTTCTTCACTTTCAATGAGGTTATAATCCTTCAAGGGTGAAATTCTTATTAGTTGCAGAGAAGTCTTCTGGGAACCAGTGAAGTACTTTGGAGAGAAAGCAGGAGATAAATACAAAGGTGTTAGCATGACAAACAGTGGTCCTGGTTTTAATAACAATTTGTAATTCCCTACAACTGGAGATGACTCACTACTGTTTCTTATTTTTAATTAATAGTGTAATCATAACATTTATTCATTCCATGCATAGTTCTGATTATAAACAGCTACAGAAGAAAAGGCAACAAATCAGACCTGTTCATCCATATCAGTGAACCCGAAAAGCATATTCATCTTGATTCTACAGGTGTCCTTTCCTCCCATCCGTCACTCCAAGGTAGACATAAAGTGCTGGTGTTTACTCAACTCAGACAATGGAGAAGCTGCCCAAAAACTGGTAGAGGTTCCTTTCTTCACTAAAACCAAAGGCAGTCACAAAACTGGATATTAATTACCTTGATCAGAGAAGAGACAAGCTCAAAAGAGCTGTGTACTGAAGGCAACCAGTGCAGGACCAGTGAGAAACCCCTTTACAGCCATTAAGAGAACTCAGAACTGCTGAAAATAGTTTATCCTGTCTTGCTTGCTGACCAACAGGACCTGCTGCACTCACCGTGGTAGTTTTGCGTTCACATCTGCTGTGAAAGCTGCAGCAATCAATTCTGTGATAACCTAATATTTTGGTCCTGAGGTCTGTGCTGTGCTCAGAGCAGTGTTCATGAAACACCTGGACTGCCTCTGACCTCTTTTTCTTTGGCTTTTAAATCTGTTCAAACAAGTGTGCAGCACAATTGGGAACTCAGCCTTGACATAGGCACAGAAGCAGACAGGAACGAACAGCAAAACTATCCATCTGGTGAGCCAGATAACTTCAGCTTGACACCTGTTCGTGGTAGGGGAGCCCATTTATTTGGATTTGTTACCTAGTGATTTTACTGGCATGTTAAATTCAATTAAGCTAAGTGACAATAAAATTTTGTAGTGTCACATGCCTAAAGCACTATCAGGAAGCGGAAATGGTCATTCAGAGATTTTAATCCTTAGTTTTCCTTATTGATATAATTTTAAATGATTGTGAATTATTCAACAGTCTGCTAAGTGTCAGGCAGAGGAAGGGAACAGAAGCAGAGCCCTCACGTTTCCCAGTCAATAGGAATCACCAAGCTCAGTTATAATCTCATTTACATCATTTACATCTGTGCTTCCCAGTAGTTTCTAGCTAAGGCTCCATAGCTGGATTTCCAGAGGCAAGCTCCAGCACTGGTATTCAAGAAATGGTTGGGGAAATTTCAGGGCACTTCCCCCCACATCAGCCCCTCTTCTGCTATGGGATTTTACATAAAAGAAGATGAGCAAGAGCTTGTGGCTTTTCCTGTTGTGGTATGAACATCCTTGGGGAAAGGAAGTGGTTGGTTTGTCTAGACAAATCTCTGAAGTTAGAACATCTAAGAAGCCCAGGTTTTTAACCCATTGAGAGAGTTGTGTCCAGCACCAAGTTTAAAAGTTTTATTAGAGCAAAGATAGACTTTTGAGTCTTTGTTCACTTGATATGACAAATATTTCTATATTTCTATATTGCGGTGGTCCTCTACTGGGCCATTTATGTCAGCAAAGGTTTTATAATAATAGTTCTCTGGTTATCCTTTTTTCATGATTATTACAACAGAAAGCTTCAAACACAGATTGCATTTAACTCCTTTCTTTCTGTGCTCTGCCTCTTTCATCATCATGCATCTATGAAGAGATTCCTTCAGAGCGCTGTGCTGCTGTGCCCTTTCTAAAGCTGCTGGAATAGGAGTGTCATCTTCATCCTCTCTTTAAATTTCTATTTATTATGGACAGTATCAGCCATCCTGGCTGTATATTTCAAAGGATTTTCTATTTTAAAACATACATTGTCTGTGTGTGCATATATATTCATGCATATAGATATACATACATTATTCCTGAGTCTTTAAGTAAAAAAAGTTGTTTGTTTTACTAGTGTTAATTAGGAGGCCACCAGTATCAATGTTTCTGTTAACAGCTAGTTACTGGTAATGATTGAGAAAACACCTGCTTTTGTAAGAAAATGGGGGATTTTTCCTGCCTTTTTGAATTCTAGAAATAGCCCTAAGCACATAATCATAATGTAAAATAAGCTGAGAGAAAGATGAACAAGGTTGCTTAAAAAAAGAACCTCCTAGACATTATTCAGAGAAGTAGCATAGATGTTTTTAATAAAGAGAATGTCCTAATCTTCTATAGTCTAGTTTAGTGTTTTAGTGGTTTTTATAACAAAGCAAAGTTGATATCACATTACTTCTAAGTTATTAAAACTGAGAATAAAGTGTGCTTCAGGGAGACTGCCTTTAGCACAAAGAGAACATTTTTATCAGATCTTTGACTCCAAAGCAGTGATGGTTAGCATATTTTGTGGGCTTGTACTTCACATCTCTGTATCTGCATTTCATGAGTTAAGAGAAAAAAGGCACTTCTCAGCTGCTATCAGTCTTCTTGACACCAGGAACAAAATGATGAGTCCATCTGAGAGCTCTCCCTGTGTGCTGGAGGATAAAACTGGTGTTCCCAGAAGTTTATGATATTCTCTGTGTCAAGAATGCAACTGAAATATGGCCTCAGGTTTCACATCAGAAGGGAAGTGCTGCTGATGGAAAATTCCTATTTAACCAGTTGCAAATGTCTCTCTTTCCTCAAAGAATCTGTGTTTTGAAATACCCCAGCTATGGATGAGTCAGACAATCCTAGACCAAAACCAAAGACTAATCTCCTTTATAGCTGTGTGAATAACCGAAACAAATCAGATAAAGCTCTGTAGGTGTGGATATTGAATCTTCTGTTGAGTAAATCTAAGCACAAGAAGAATATTTGGTCTGTTGCTTGAACAAGGACTTGAATACCATCCAAGGAGCTACTGAAATGAAAGAGATGTATCTTTAGCAGTCTTTGGAGTGCCATGCAGAGCTCTGGGCTCCTCTGTGAGGCTGATGTACCCAAGAACAGGACCTGAAGAAAGCTCTGGCAGAAGAGTTAAATCTGACATGTCACTCCTCTCTGAGATTTAAGATATTTTTCAGATTTCCTCATAAAGGAAGAAAGTTTAGGTCCCTGCTGTGGGGAAGAGGGGATGGGATATGGGTTCCTTCCCTCTATTGAGAAGGTCTCTCACAACTCAGCCCTCAGGTCTGACCCTGGCGCATGGGTGAGCTTTGCGCAGCCAATTGAGCAGCAGGTCAGCTGAAACACAGTGAGTCACTCATAATGAAAATCAAATGCTGTAGATGTGAATTCATCCCCTCAGGCAGACCAGGATGTCAGACTAGAACCACTGCCTATAGTGTCAAATGATGTCACCCTGAGGCTGGGGTCTCAGGGGAGTGTGAACATTTCTTTTGGTGAGATACCTTTGTCTGCTAGACATGAGGCCCCCATGTGGACTTCGCAGACTCCTACACCCCGTTTGGAGGGGGATGGACATCTATCCTGTGTCCCAAGACCAGCCCCTGCTTTACTACCATGGTTTACTTAGGCACGGTGCCTAAGCTCCAGATATCCACATCCTCATATGCATCTCAGTGTCTTGCAGTCACTTCCTGCCTCACAGACCATAGCAAGTACTTCTCTTTCCTTTCAGAGCTCTTGCTCATTCTGTCCATCTTTATGAGGGTGTTATATGGGTGTTTTGTTGTTTACAAACATTAATCATGGTAGCTGGGTGACTTGATACACCTAACAAATGTGAAGTGAAAAAGAACAAAAAGGAGCACTTGTAGGTTTTGAAACAAAAAAAATGCCTTCAGGCAGACCACCGTCTAGCCCTGCAGCACAGAGGGCTTCCCAAAATGGAGAAAGTTTTTAGCCTTTGACTCCTGCTTGCAAACAGACTAACGACCTTCAGTTTTACTATGCCCATCAGATGCTCCTAGTTATTCATCTTCAATGTGAAAATGTATTGACTGCGGTTTGAAAAAAAAAATGGATTTCCTATATTCATCCAGACTGATCTCTTCAGAGAGCATCAGAAGGCTGCTTAAGCCTACCCTTTCCTATTTGAATCTTTGCTGGGTATTGCTATTTCTTTGAGAGATAGGAGAGAAGCTAAGGAAATAATCCTGGGGATAAAACTTGATAATAATCTACTTTGCTCTAACAGTTCAAGAGAAAGCTAGTCATATGAAAGTCTGGGAATTAGAACTGATACCCTTACACCTCTCTGACTGCACTGGCTCCTGCTGTGTGTTGATGTAAGAGGGAAGAAAATAAGAACCAGTTATTCTCTATTTCAATAACGCTACATCTAATAACAAGTAGGACATACTGAAGGCACAGGAAAGGCTTGAGGATATGCTGATCAGACTCACATAAAGCTTTACTTGGAATATTTCTCCTATGTATTCCATTGCATTTGCTGAGGACTTACTGTAATTAATACGTGTGGGGTCTAATTTCCCTCCCTATGAAGTTTTTTCACCTCCCTACAGTGAGTTAGTCTGTTAAGCCATCACTCTTTTCTATGACTCTTGAATTAAACTCAAGACATCTCCTTTTACATTTCCTGAATAGAGACAGCTATTTACCAAATATTTACAGAATCAATTTACAAAGGGAAACTATTACAAAACTCTGAAACTTGTTATAAAGTGAATCCTTGTACCGAGAAATGGGAGGAAGAATTTTCCATTTTACTCAAAATTTGAATGCTGAAAGTAAGTTTAACTACAAAAATCACCATGGAAATTCAGCCACGATTTATAGTCCCTAGTATACAAATGCCATCATGCTATTATTTTCAGAATTCTGCACTTTGACACCTTCCTGTTTAATGGGTGCATTCTTTCAACAAATCAGGTGTTAAAAATAAATTCCAGAATCCATTAAAGATGCTACATGCAAAGAAATGATAACATTTAACAAACCTGGTTCATTAATCTGGGACCCGACTTTTGAAAACATAAATGTCTTTTGTCTTCCTTACTTGATACATACTCCTATCTTCTGCAAGCAACCCAGCACTCAGGTATACATCTTCTCATCCACTTTCAAATTTATTTCCACATTAGCACCTTATTCCTGCCCTTCTGTTGCAGGATATGACCTTTATAATGCTGCTTTCATTTTTGTCAGGGGCCTTCCGTGAAACAGGTTGGGGACTGATCTGAGCTGAAATACATAATTATGCATAGTAACATATTTGCAAGACACAACAGTTAAACTGGGGTGTGGTTCAGTATCTCAGCACCTCTATGCTGTAGCCAACTGTAACGCAGAAAAAGCCTGCCCACGGGAGACTTCAGCCAATGGATGTATTTGGAGTGCATGGGAACAGCATTGAGAACATATAAAAGGGCTCGAGAATTCAATAAAGTGTTTCTGGCTTACATCTGCATCTGAGGACTGTGATTTACTTGCCACACATCATCTTATTTATCTTTTAAAAATTTGTTCTTGTTCCTAACTTGGTTTCCAGCATCTGAGGACTGTGTTTTACTTGCCACACATAATATTATTTATCTTTTAAAATTTTTTTCTACTTCCTAACTTGGTTTCCAGCAGTGCAGAGGAAGAGAATGTGGTGGATCTGCAGGAATGAAGCACCTGGGTAGAAGTGGAAGCACCTAAGGAGGAGAAGGGCCAAGAATTTATTAGTCTGATTTTGCCACAAGGTGCAAAAGCTGAAGAGGCAAATCTGGGGTTAGTGCCTAGATTGACAGAGAGCAATAGGTTTCTGCTTTCTGCATTCAAGAAACTGGAGCTACCTGCTCCTTGAACCACAATGAACTGCTAAATTCCAAGGGACATGTAACCCACAGTTAAATATTTCTGACATGGAGGAGACACTAGTAAAGATATTTTAGATTAGTTTTTAGCAAATCCTGCTTAGGATGAGAGAATAGTGACCTATTTTTCACAGGTTTCAAGCACTTCTAGTGAGGAGGAGTTTATGTTTGTCAAAGAAATATGGTGTTTTGTATACATTTTCTTAAAATTAATTTCTTTTAATGGTGATAATTGTCTATGAGGCTGTACTAAATGATAATGAAATACTGTTCATCCAGTATTTTAGATTTACGAAGTCATTCCGTATTTCTAGGAAATGGGATCAATTCTATGTATGTTTATATATAAACATGTGACATGAAACTGCCGAGCAACATTTAATCTGTTCCACAGATATCCTTTATGTCCATCCTGAACAATAAATCCTTTTTAGATTTTGACACTTGGCACCTATTTCCCACTAAATTCTTGTTGTTTTCACCTGCGAAGGGCAAAATTCCAAACGTGGCAAAAATTAATTTAAGGAGGAGTGTCTTTGTTTTGTTATTTTCTTGGTACTTGCGAAAAAAGTGCAGCTCTATTATAAAGTCCAGAAGAAAATTGCTTTCTAAAGAAATTTAATCTGCTTATGAAATAGGTTCAACTCTCAAATTCCACACAAATTCCAAACTAAAATGGATGCATTTTATTTTAAGCAAGAGAATGCTCCTTTTACCATTGTTTTCATAAAAAATAACACTACCACATTGTTTAGAGCAACATTACTGGAGAATGACTGACTTTATTTAGGAGAATTAATTTATAAAAATTAAGCCTGTCTGTTGTGATATTACTGGAACAAGGCAGTAGGTATCAGCCTGCCTTTATCACATTTTCAGATTGCTTTCACTAGCTCTGTTTCCTGTATCTTGGATTACATCTTCCTTTTAAAGAGACAATTTATTAATTTTATCAATTGATAGTCTAACATGTAAGCAGTCTACTTAAGAACAAAGTCTAATTAAGGAAGATAAGGAAATCACATGAATCCAAAAACAAGACAGCTACAGTAAATACGAGTTAATACAGCTAGGGAGGAAGATTTTGAATGACATGGGGGAGGAAGTAATCTGATATTTCTAGTGGAGGCACTCTCCTCCACTCAATCGAGCGGGGCAACATGGAAACAGAAATAGACTTTTAATTCTACTCAGAGGTCACAACTTAATTACAGAAACCTTGCTATTTAGACAGACATGGATCACTTGAATGGGCAAAGGGAAGAAAGCAGAGCCCTGTGGGCCTCAGGCTTGACCTCACCATGCCTCTCTCTTCTGCTAGCCACACTTTGGGGCGGAAAACTAGCAACTTGAGATATGGCCCTGCAAGAAAAAATTAGTATTGGACATGTGCCAAAAGCCTCAGTAAGATGTGAATTAATGAGTGACCTAAAGAAGACTATGAGAGGTTTTCACATCTCAGTTTCACCGCAAAGAAAATTTACATAGATCTGCTCATTTGGTTAATTTGAAATCGGCTTAGTGGCTTTCTGATCTACTCACTTCCTTCCTCTGCTTCTTCCATCTTGCTTCAGGCTGGTAGTTTAAAAACCCTGTGAAACCAACCCAGAGGTTGGGCCAAGCTATTCATATCATACAAAAACCAGGCAAAAAAATTTCACAGAATATTCTGAGTTGGAAGGGACCCACAAGGATCATCGAGTCCAACTTTTAACACTGTCTCCCAGGTGGGAATCAAACCCAGGTCTCCCACACGCCAGGTGGGGACACTTACCACTGTACTAAAGTGGATTTTAATAACAGGGAGGTAGAGAGTGAGGAAGGCTAGGTCAAAGGTATGAGGACAACTTTGGCTGCTGAATAGGTTGCGCAAAGGACCATGGGAGTGACAACAGAGTCACAGGTATCTCCAAGATCCTGACAAAAACAATGTAAAAAACCAGGGAAGCCATGACTGCCTGCACAACCTCCTCAGGAAGTAAAAAGATCTCACAATAACTGTTTCTGTCAAAGTGCAGATTATTAGAGAGGTAATTAGCTGAACTTCTTGACTTTGGTGTGATTACACTTAAAAATTCTGCAGACTGGTAAAAACTTGCAATATAATGAGGAAAAATGGTGGATTTGTTATAAAACCTTGAGTGGGTGAGTTTCGCAGTGTCTATTTTGCTACTTAGAAGGGGGACAACTTTTTTTTTCCTTTCTCCCAGTAAAGTTCTTATTTCTCTCCATATATATATATTATTCTAGTATTTCTAAATTTAATTCATCCTTCATCTTAATTGACAGAGGACAATGTGTCAGGTTTTTAATTTTTTGGCACACATAGTTGATTTCTGGGTTGTCTTTTCGCATGACATGACTGAGTCAGACTTCTGGGGCCGCAAGTTCAGCCATAACCTGCAGAAATGAGGCATGCTGAATCAATTCTTTGGGCTTTGAAGGGCCTGAATTCAGTTCTTTGCTCTTTGCACAGTGGTTCAGAGGAAGTGGCAGAAAACATGTTACCGGTCGTAGTTCATAAACTGAAAGAAGTAGAATGTTTTCCCATCTCTCCCCTGCTTCAAAAATAGGAATCCTTTGTCCTGCCAAATGCATATATAAATAACCTTGTTATCTGTGCTTTGCACAAATTGGTGTAGACAGCTAAAGATACAAGACTATTTGCTCGTTTTTCCCCAGGGTTCAATGGATGTTATACAGTCAAAAGAAAATATACTTTCAGGTGTCAACTATCACTGCCAGAAATTTGCATTTGTAAAACTAGGGCAAAAGTATTCAGTCAAGGATGTGAAAGGAAAGAATTATTCATATGAAAGAAATTGCAGAATGGGTAAAAGCAAGGGATTTGGTAAAATGTAACAAAGACTCTACAAATATTGACACTGTAAAGAACCATGCTTTTATGATAGGAATTTCAGACAGTGGAAGAGGATAGGCTTGCCCATCATTGTATGGCTTGCAGGCTGGTGGAGGAATACAGCAATCTGTGTGGACCTCTGCCCTTTAGGTACTTCTGAAAAATACCACCATACAGATATGAGAGACACAGAGCCTGCTGTAAGCACCATTGAGAAGATGACTTTCAGGAGTTCAGATCTCTCCAAGGTTCAGTGAGATGCAGACAGACACTTGATTATAAAATTCACTATTTTGAAACTTGACAGTTTATTAATTTTTTGCTATGGAACCCAGCTTTTATCCATCTGGAAACCAGTAAACTCTTCATCTTGTCATCTGGATAAAACTATAGTTTATGTAGCTACAGTAGCCAGGAAAGAATTGACTTTAGTAACATGTAGCAGGGTATGCTTTGTGGTATATTTTACTGTCTAAAGGTAAGAGGCCATTTAGAACATTTCCTCATTTTGTCTCTTTTTCTCTTGTTTTTTTTTTTTTTTTTTCTTAATGTTTCACTTTACCATCGTTAAAATTTACTTTCCTTCATGCAAATACATATCCCTGTGGCATGAAAATTTTGCTAAGCTTTCCCCCCTGCTATAAGGAGACATTTTGTGATGTATTTGTTGCAATACCATTTTGGCTTCTGCACTTCCATTGTCTTTTTACTTTAAGGGTGATCTTGGGAATGAAAAGGAATTGGTCTAATGCAGATTTTTCCCAAATATATCCAGTGCTCACAGGACTAAAGTACTGAGGGGTGCCGAGTCAGACGCTGGGCCACGGTAGGCTTAGTCCAGGGTGTATGCTGAAATAGTTTGAAACAATATTTTCTAGAGCTCTCAGAGAGGTGTCTTTGTGCATCTGCCACTACTTTCATTTATTGAGAAGAAATAGTTACTAGGAAAGAGAGAACTATTTACAAATGCAAAAATATTCCTTTCAAGTTGTGAAACTATTCTGTATATAAACATTGTAAGCAATGCTCAAGACCCATTTGGGGTCTAATACTGGATGTTAAGATAGATGGTCTAGTGCACAGACAGTGCAGACACAGAGAAACTATCCTGTAAAAATTACCACATAAGAAAGAACTAATTTCCACCTTTCCAGTTTAAAGCCATTATTCATCTTCCTTTTAAATACAATTTTCTCTAAAGCCTCTGACAATTTTGCATTCATGGATACGTATGAGCTTCTAAATACCAGGGTGCTTATTCTAATAGGTTTGAAGATGGAAACTGCATTGTGCATAAAACGATTTCTTATGCCAAACCATAAATACTATTTAGCTGAACAAACATAAGTAGCAACCACTTCAGTAAATATATCATAGACATACAGACATACATGCTTATACAAATTATTTGATGAAATACAAATACACCTGGGTTGTCTTCATGATAAGAAACACTGGTAAGAACAGGTTTCACTGGGAAAACATGCTTATCTTACATAGCTATAAAAAAAAACGTATGAGAGGATAAGTGTGGATACCTCCTTGCCTTAACAAGGCATGCCAGGTCTTCATTACATTTTCATTTAGAAAAAAATTTAAATAACTAAATTATAGGCTTCTATAGCTGTCTTAAGAATGCAAAATTACTCAGTATCCATTTCAAGTTAAAAAAAATTAGAAGTAAATGCTGAGTTTTCAGGCACTTCAGACTATGGGCCTCATGGCTTTGCCAACCAGCCCCTATCCGAACAAAGCTCACACAAGGTTTTCAGCAGTTTTCATTAACTTTCTGATAAACTGTATCTGTCACTGCTGCCCGTGCTGGAAAAGAGATACTTGACATTTAAAAATGGAAACAGAAACCCCCCCATCCAATTTCTAAACTTTTACTCCTGCCACAGTTTCAAGGAATGCTTTCCATATAACTTTCTGGGGCACCAGTATAGTTGTTCAATATTTTTGGCTATACTCAGAGGTACAACACAGCTATGTGTTCCACAAACTGGAACAGGTGAGATTTTATGCTGTGTTATCAATGAACTGCCCTGCTACTTGTGAGCATGAAACTGTAAGTAAGGTGTGATGGCAGAGGTAGAAAAAGACGAATAGAAAGGAGATAGTATCTCAGGAAGAAGAAAGATGCAAAATAGTTGGTACTGTTTACTATAAGTTTATCCAGTTGTTGTTTAGAACACTTCCTGAATGTCATTTTTCCTTCAATCTTTCCAATTGCTGATGGTGGTGACTCAGTTTAGTCAAGTGAAGAATATTTCTTGCAGTGACAGATGACTGCTTACCAGAGGGGGAAGGAGGGGGAGGAAGTGTCTCATGAAGATGACCTAATTGCAGCCTTTCACTAGCTGATAGAAACAGGCTGCTTACAAGTCCAAGTAGTGACAGGATAAGGGGAATGGCTTCAAACTGAGAGTACATTTAGATTAGCTATAAGGAAGAAATTCTTTACTATGAGGGTGGTGAGGCACAGGAACAAGTTGTCCAGAGAAGTCATGGATAATAAATCCCTGAAAATTTTCAAGGCCAGTTTGGATTAAGGCCAAGTGCAGGCCATTCTATGATTTTGCCTCTCCAGGATCTACAAGGAACAAGCTGGGCTTGCACAGAACCCTGTGCATTTAGAGAGAGCAGGAAAATTAGCAACTCCTTACTTGAAGAGCATTGAGCAAGAAAACAGTGGACCAAAGAAAGAAGAGAAAGGATGATTGACTTGAGCACCATTCAATAGGACATCTGCCTGGCTTTCCCATGCAGAGCTGGGTATTCACACAGGACAGGAAAGTCAATTCTGCAAGGGAGATGATATTGCTCATGAAGCTGCTGCTGCTATGCCCATTGTGTTGCCTCTTCCCTTCATCAGCACAAATGTCATGCACTTCTTAACTCTTCTGAGAGTGGGATTTGTGTTATACCCATTCCTGTGTATAGTCAGCATATTTTCTTTGTTTTCCCTTTTTTTGTGTTCACAGCTGCAAAAACTGAACATCCATTGTTGTTCTTGGCATACTTCCTCTTCCTGATATAGAAAAAGCAGTATGACACAACTCAATCAGAACAGTGATGTATTGGGCTACTAGAGGCACAACTCTGTCCTAGAGTTCAGAGGCTCTAAAAGTGTCACTGGCTGGCTTGGTTTTTACTGTCTTTGACTGGAGCTTTCTTAAAAATCAGAAAAAAACAATCTGAGAGAAAAAGATCTTGTCCTGGTAGAGTACAGGGTCCTATGAGAAAGGAATGAATCTGAGCAGATGGTTATCCTTAGCAATGTGCTTCAAAAGGACCAGTGTAGCAGCCTCCAGACTGGAAGGCAAGGTGTTCACATAGAAGAATCCAAAAGGGTTTTATTTCAGGAGATATAGCAATTCCTGCATGAAGCAATACCAAGAACACAGTATTATTCTGTTCTCCTGCAGAATAAAAATGGGAAAATGCCATTGTGGTTAATCATGCTTGATAAAGCATACCTGGTCAATCAGAAGATCCAAGAGAAATAAAGAGTGAAAACTGTGCTAGTAACTATCAATGTCTCTGATTGCCACAAGCAGGGTGTGAAATCAATTTCAAAGAAAAAAGAGCAAAAATTGCAAGTACAGTTATATCTTGTCATTTGCGAGGAACGGTTCAGGCCACAGGCCTCACGAAAAGCTAAACTCGCAAAGAAGTGCAGGTCATTAATATGCATGCAGGCCACGCCCATTGCTCCACCCCCTCCCACACTCCAGAGCAATGGCGACCCTTCTGCTTCTCACCTCGGGCTCTCTGAGCACAGGGGAGCAAAGGGAACCGTTTCCGAGTCACCTCTGACTCAGGAGACACCCCCCACCCCGAGAATCTGCAGGTCTCTCCGGGCCGCCGTGACCATGCGCCCACAGCCCAAACCCCACGCTGCTGCTCCCGCCCCCTCCCCAGCCCCGGTGCTCATGCCTGCCATGCACCGGTGTGGTCAGTCAGACTAGGGAAGTTATCCTTCCCCTGTACTCAGCGCTGGTCAGACCACATCTTGAGTACTGTGTCCAGTTCTGGGCTCCCCATTTTAAGAAGGATGTTGAGCTGCT
Source organism: Pitta sordida (assembly GCA_013390025.1). Taxonomy (NCBI): domain Eukaryota; kingdom Metazoa; phylum Chordata; class Aves; order Passeriformes; family Pittidae; genus Pitta; species Pitta sordida. The sequence goes on from WEKX01007980.1 coordinate 127,632, forward strand.
TGAGAGGGTCCAGGGAAGTGCGACAAGGATGGTGAAAGGACTGGAAGACAAGCTGTATGGGGAGCGGCTCCGGGAACTGGGGTTGTTCATCCTGGAGAAGAGTAGGCTCAGAGGTGACCTCATTGCTGCTTACAGCTACCGAAGGGGAAGTTGCAGCCAGGTGGATGTGAATCTCCTCTCAGGCTGACGACACCAGAACAAGAGGACATGGCCTTAAGCTACACCAGGGGAGGTTTAGACTGGATGTTAGAAGGAGGTTTTTCACAGAGAGAGCGATCTCCCACTGGAATGGTCTGCCCAGTGAAGTTGTGGAGTCGCCATCCTTGGAGGTGTTTAAGACGAGACTCGATGAGGAGTTTAGTGACATGGCCTAGTTGGTGGGAGGCTTGGATGGATGGAGCATTGTGCCCATGGTTTCACGCTTGTGGGCCTGATCCCTGGGTGGGTGTTCACTTGGGAGTTGGACTAGATGATCCTGTGGGTCCCTTCCAACTCAGAATAACATGTGAACCTGTAAAGAGTGAGTGGGATATGTTTTGACTGAAAGCACAAGATGAACGTACCCTTACTTTCTTGCAGAACTTACCAAACTGTATGTCCTCGAATAATTATGATTTTTAACAAAAAACAAATTACAAAAAAATGGTGAAGTTCCAGAACACTGGAGAAGGACAAATATTATAAAGACTTTTTTTGAAAGTGGAAGAAATTGTGATCTAAAGAATTCCACATTAGGTACAGTAGTTTTAGTACCCATAAGGACTCTAGAAGAAATTATATTCAAATAACGGTAGAAATTATTCAAAATGTAGAAAATATAAATATATTTTAAAAATAAGTAAATTAGAATAATTTTGTATAGAAATTAGATATTTATATGATGATAAAACAGAATAATATGAGAATACAGTTATTATCTAGGCAGCCTGTGGGGATAGAGCAAGATAAAAAATCATTTTAGGTAGTTGAAGAGAATGCACATTTTAGATTTTAGGATAAACTTAAAAATGACAGATATGTTTGAGTAGTGCAACCGCAAAAGATTTTGCAGTTGCAGAATCCCAGAGCAAGACAATCACTTGTCTTTTCCTACGTAATGTAGGAAAAATTCTCCACTCCCAGGAGTGAGCTTTGTTGTATGAGCAAGTTCCTGCAGACTGCCTGTGCAGGGCCAGGTTCAATCAGTTGCCTCTGCCTGTGGTTACTCAACTTTGAGATGGGAATAGATGTTTCATGGAGACTTTCTCTTAGATTTGAGTTGACAAGACCCATATGGACCAATGCATGTTAGGAATGGTCAGAACAGAAGTGAACCTGTGAGGGTTCTGAATCTGCTCAGAAAAATTGCCTTTATCTGTCTCACAACAGAAGGGTGGTATGGCCTGGCACCCATATAGCACTGCTGTGCAAGTCTTGGGCTTAAGGAAAGTCACAAGGGTGGTTTTTGCATATCAGAGCATCTCTTTTTAAGTCCTGAAACACTGTTATCAAAATGTACATAAAGTGTTGTAGGGTTCATGTATATAGTCAGAAATGAGACTGACCTCAAGGTCAGGTGAATGATTTTATCCTTTAAAAAAATTAAAGAGTTAGGTAAATATTCCTACTATGTAGCAAATATAGAGGGTAATGAGTTTACTTCAACCCAGCTAAAAGAGGTACCTGAGATGTAAGCACAAAATAATAGTTAACCCTTGGCTGCAGATTTACATTTAAATAAGTTTGTCTAAGGGATGCTGAAGCTGCGCAAGAAGTGAGCAGCAGCATGACACACACATACAGTGATTAGGCGTGTGCCAGCCTTGGCTGTCCAGAGAACGTGTCATTTGTGTACATAAACATAGGCTTTATTGGACCAGCAGGCAAACTTGCATCTGGAGGATGGCCACATAAATGTCAGAATTAGGGGAAGAGAGATCTCCCAACACAGCACTGAAAATGACCAAACCTTTGTCTGCTCAGAAAAGCACATCTTAAAATCTCTTTTATAAAAGAAGGGCTAAAATCCCTCTTAGAATAAGGACTTTTTGCTTCCTTTTCTTTCTGGGAAGCTGTTCCAAAACCTCAGTGATCTCATGATCCAAACTATTTTGAATTTCTACTCTAAAATATTTGTAATTTGTTCATTCCATTTGCTCTTCTGCCAGCATTTTCATTCAATTGTCATGATCAGGGAGGAGCCACATCCCATCTTAGGCCTTGTCTGAGGAAGGCAAGCATCCATCATGTTTTTTGAGCTATGCACAGTGTAATGATCCCCATAGTAATGCCTAAAAGAGCTGGTTTGACAAAACAGGACTGATGTTGACACATCACTGATAGTACTTAAGGGATCATTCAGTTCTTCCTGGATGATGTTATGAGGTGATTCACACAGATTATTCTGAGTTGGAAGGGACCCCCAAGAACCATTGAGCCCAACTCTTAAAGGGCACCACTGCCTCCCTGGCGGGAATCGAACCCTGGTCTCCCACACAACAGGCAGAAACATTCACCGCTGTACTAAAGTGGACTTTCAATTTTACACAGTAAGACTGAATTTGGACTGTGGTTATTCTGGTCCTCCCTGAGACACTGGAGGAGAGGAACCATCAGCAGTCCCCATGCTGTGGTTGAAATCCAGTAGGGGTCTTGTTGGCAGGAATTTGATCCAACATCTTCCCCCACCCCCTTGCCCTGAGCAGTAGCTCTGTAATTCTCAGGAAATATGCAGCTTTTCTCCAGGTCAGTGACTGGCCACCATTATTGACACAGACAAATTAAGAAAGAATTAAAAATGCAGTTCTGCCCTGCTTCTAATTCTTCTTCATATTCCTTCACGGATAGGTGTTGTGGTTTGACCATGACAATAGATAATATCTGGGAAAAATCAACAAAGAAGAAATGCTGTATTTCCGTGGCTTTTGGCCTTTTCCGGTGGATAGGACTTTTATGTCTCACACCGTCTACATTGTAACAAGATCTAGGCAGAATCAGGCCTTTACTACATGATTTTTCATTAAATAATAAGGTCAATCTGTCAATTACATGTCACTTATAGCTGATGAAACTCAAATTTTTTCATCTCTACCTCTTGCCAGCAGCAATTTTTACACTTTCAAAATTTTCACATTTGGGTCCTAAAAATGCATTCCAAAATCTAGAAATAGATAACCAAATAAATACAGGCTCAGACACAGAGCTCTGACTTCATCAGAGGGCTGCTGTCAGTTGACATCTGAGAAAACGAGGCCATTTTTACTTAGCAGTTAGCTCCATGCAGAGCAGCCTTATTTCTCTGATCACCTTTTCTTGGACCATTTCTAAAGCAGTGAAAATATTATTCAAAAGACACTGTATAAATAGTACTGATCCTGCATTTTCAAACCTCTCTTCAAACCAAAACCTAATCTTTAAGTTAAAAAACTGAGTCTGTGTGTTGAAGCAATACTTTTCATATAGGTTTTTTAAAGGGAAAATTAACCCATGTTTTTATTCTTTTCCATTAGCTGTCTGGGAATGAATAATACAATATACATCCCTGGAGAGAAAAAGCACAGCAATCTTTGCAGAGAGAAAAAACACAGCAATCTTAGTAGAAAGAAAAAACTGACAACAGGTTTTTCAGAGCCATGACATCCTTTTCTGTTCCGCTATTTATTTCTTGTGATGTCTTACCTAGGCGATAGAAAACACAAGTGACAAAAAACAGCAAACAGTGCAGAGACTGACAGCTGTCTGCATGAAATATGACAAGGCTCGTGTAACCAGCTTTGGCTCATTTCTCAACCCATTATTCAAGGAGTCACACACTGAACTTGCATGACTGGCAATAGGCAGCATGCATCCAGATCAGCTCCAGGGATTGAGCACCAGGGTTGCAAGTCACCAGGTCCAGGATGGCAAGGCAGGAAGTCAGTAAAATTGTTCCATTACTGCTTATTCTTAACCTTCTGTGTGCTTCCAGTTACTTCTAAATGAGAGGAGAATATAATAGTTCTAAGTAGTTTGTGAAGAAAACTGAATTAAAATTGCAGTCATACCCTTATCTGCTGTGAGAAAGTACAAAATACAGCTTTTTTTTCCCATTATTTCCCATTTTTTCATGAAATAATACATGTCCATTTCTACAGAACTTATTCCACCAGGGAATATGCATAACCATTTAGGAAAGATAGAAAGGCAGAGGAGAGAACTGGATCAGCGTATGATGATCATAGAAACACCTAGTTTGGAAAAGACCTTTAAGGTCATTCATTCCGACTGTTAACCCAGCACTGATAGATCCACCACTAACAATAATACCTAATAATGCCTCCAAGACAACACTTTTGAGATAAAATATCAGAAAATCCTTCCCACCGAAATGCAGTTTTTAGGCTGACAGATGAAGAATCATCACCAACAGTTAAGTGTGAGCTGTAATATTTCAAGGATGTTCTTAGACATTTGGGTAACTAGTTGATAAGTAAATGCAAGACCCCATCTGTAATTCCAGTAGACCTGCCTTGTTTGCATGCAAATACAGTCTGAGCTGAACTCCAGCCCACAAAATTGGACACTGGCCAAACTCTGGGTCCTGATGAGAAGGAAAACTTAATATCATTCCATTCTTTAATAAATAAAGATGAACAGGCTAAAACTCTGCAAGGTAACTAAGGCAAGATTCTTCTTCAACGTGTTTGACACTGTGCCCCTGCCAGGAACTGGATGCTTTGTAGGCAATGGGCTGCTGAAGTGCATATTCTTGTGAACTATGTGCTTTAGTCACTCCCAGACTCAGTACTGTGGACACAGCCAACAATTGCTAAATGCTGCACTCAGTGTGGGTCTCCGTGTCTAACAAACAATACCTTCTTATCTATAGATTACAGTTATACCTCTTCATTTGTAAGAAATGGGTCATGTCAGAGGTCTCACAAAACATCACATTTGCAAATGCACGGAGGTCATTAATATGCATAGAGGCCATGCCCATCGCTCCACCCGCAGCCAATCAGGAGCACTGGGGAGCCTTTTTGACTCCTCCCCACAGGCTCTCACAGCACAGGGGAGGAAAGGGAAGCGTTTCTGTGCTCTCTTTGCCTTGGGAGACCCCCTCAAGAATCCCTGGACTTCAGCCACGCTGCTGCTTCCGCATCTGCAGCCAGGGTCGGGCTGCTGTGACCATGCACGCTTGCACTGCCCCACCAGCAGAGGAAACCTCGTGCCACTCCTCCCCCACTCCCCGTCCCTGGTGGCTGTCCCCACACCGTCCCAGCACCACATTGTCCCAGCCCGCCAGGGCTGCCAGCGCAGCACGGCCACAGGATGGGCGTATATCGCTGCTGCACTGTCCCAGCCGCTTCTGCAGCTGCCACCCAGCTGCTGCCACCATGCGTGCTCACCCTGCCCCCGCAGCGGGGAAGGGGTGTCCCTGGGCTCTGGTCGGCCTTCTTGCGCTGGGTTTCAGTGGCCATCTGGGGCACACTGTTGCATGACCCTTCCACTGTAGGGACTGGGCATGGAAACACACAGGACCGGGTCAGGGATCAGGGCATGGTGCCGCAGGGCTCTAAATGCCACGGTGAGCCGGAGAAACCGAGCGCCTTCCCCGTGGGGTGGGGCCAGTACCGCCCCGGAGGGAGCGCCAGCACCGCCCCTCGGCGAAGCAGAGGCACTGCGCAAGCGTCATCCAGGGAACATTGCAAATCCCTGAAACCGAATTGTGAGAAATTTTCCTCGCAAATCAGCGAGGTCGTAATGGAGGAGTGACAATGCAGCGAGGATTTACTGTATTTCTGAAGACTTTTGCACTGATGCCAGCACAGATAATAGCTTGAGTGGCTTGAATATTTTCAGATTCTGCTCCTTTAAGCCACTTGCAGTATGAAATGCAAATGCACACTGGGTTAACTGTTTGATCCCTATTTGCATATCTGGCACAGTGGTCAAGGACTGTGGTTCCAGGAACAGTAATATTTTCAGGCTTTGTTCCAGAGCTGTCCAGCATTGCTGAGTAGGTGGTGACATTACATTTATAACATCCAATTAATGTTAGCTGTAAACAGCAAGACCCACACAAATACCTCAGAAAAGCAAACCAGAATGACTTGTTTCTAAAGAAGCATGACCACATGGCAAGGGAGGTGATTTTGCCCCTTGTCTTCTCTCTCATGAGACCCCACCTGAAGCACTGTGTCCCATCTCTGGAGTCCTCACCACAATAAGGACATGGGCCAGTTGGAGCAGGTCCCAAGGAGGGTCACAAAAATGATCAGAGGGCTTCCCCTATTAGGAAAGATGGAGAGAATTGGAGTTATTCAACCTAAAGAACAGAAGGCTCTGGGGTGACTTTACTGGAGCCTTTCAGTACTTGGACGGGGGGGTTATAAGAAAGAAGGAGACAGACTTTTTAGCAGGCATTGCTGCGATATGACAAGGGGTAAGGTTTTGAAATTAAAATAGAGTAGATTTAGACTAGATATATGCAAGAAGATTTCTGCAAGTGGACTGGTCAAACACTGGAAGAAGTTGCCCAGAGAAGTTGTGGCTTTGTCATCCCTGGAAGTGTGCAAGACCAGGTTGATCTAATTGTCAAGAGCAACTTGATTTACTTGGAGATGTCCCTTTAAAAACCTGTCTTGGTTTGAGACAGTGGGGGTTCACTTATCACTTCTTGGACAAGAGGCCGTTAGAGATGTAACAGGATTTATTGAAAAAATATGGATGAAACTGTATGTGCAAGTGTGATAGTGGCAACAGGGAAATAAAAATAAAATAGAACTCCAAAAAACAAGCCCCCTGACCACCTGTACACCCCTAACACACGACAAGACCCTGACCCACACTAAAACACCAATATTTCAAACCCCAAATGGATAAAAACTGTAACAAAAGGATTCAAGCAGCAGGAAGAATCAAGAGTCCACCGGTTGTCGTCAGGGAACAGGATACAATCTGCTGCCGTGGGAACAGATGTCAGCCAGAATTCTGGGAAAGGTGAAGAGTTCCACGGAAAATGGCTGGATTCAGCACAGCAGGTCTCCAAAATGAAGAGAAGTTCCACAGAGCAGCTGAAGCTGGCACAGCACCTCACTGGGGCGAGGTCCCGAAGGAAAGAGAGCACGACTGCCTCCCTCCTCTGAGTATTTAAACCCCACGTGCGTGGTACTCCCCAGTGTCCAATCCAAAGCAGCTCCAGCAGATTAAGACTTCTGTCCTCATTTCCGTTTTACTCCAAAAGAGATGGCGGCTTACATCATTGTGCAATGACAGCCCCTATGGCCTGACTACATGTGGCTACTGCCAGCCATGTGAGGAGCCGGGCGGATACCCGCTGCCACTGTGCACCACATCATTGTGGCAGGAAATGCACCCGACTGCAGCTGCCCAGCACCTGCCTGCCTCCAACGGTGGTGGCACCCCCCTCCCCCCACCAACCGCATGCGTGTGTGCCGAGGGGAGAGCACAGGGCACCCCCAGCCCCCCACTCCAGGCCAGCCTGCGTGGGGCTGGTACAGCAGGAAATTGTCTGATGAAAAGGACCTGCCACCTGGATGCGCCCTGGGAGAAAATGGAAAAAATTCAAAGCAAGTATATATTGCAAACATCTTAAAACACTAACCCATGACATACATATTATATGAACCTATGATAATGGCTAGGCCTAGAAAGAAAACCAGAGAAGTGAGATCCTTTCTCATTTGAAAGGTAGACCACATTAATCATACATTGCTATAATCAAAATAAAACACATAATCTTCTCCTAGACGAGACTTAGACCTGGTTTTTCTTCCATAGTTTGATTTAATTCTTGAAAACATTTTACCACACTGTTTTACTGATGCAAATCTGTATAGGACAATCTTTCAAGTTAATAGTATAATCCCCTATGTTTGAAGTAGGAAGCAACTTCTCTACAGCTGAAACGACATGAAAAATATATGTATAGAGAAAAAAGTGTATCTCTTAAGTAGAGATAGCACCACAGACAGAATTTTTATACTTTTGTTAAATTTCATTTCTATATTCTGTTTGTTACAGTAATACCTCACTGCATTGTGACTCCTCCATTGGGACCTCGCTGGTTTGCAAGAAATTTTACTCGCAGACCTGCCTCAGTGATTAACGAAGCTTCCTGGCTGACACATGCACGGTGCCTCTGCTTTGCCAAGGGGCAGCACTGGTGCTCCCTGTGCGGTGTGACTGGCCCGGCCCCGTGGGGAGGGCGCATGATGCTTCTCACTCCCATGGTGTCATGACCTTTTTCCTGCCCGGTCCTGTGTGTCTCCATGCCCTGTCCCTACAGTGGAAGGCTCATGCTGCAGGATGCCCCGGGCGGCCATTGGGACCCAGGGCAACACTGCCACAAGAAACACCAACCCCTGTTGCTCTAAGCCCAGCCGGGGACTGACCCCCGGCAGGTGCGTTACTGTTTCCATGGCTACAGGCGAGGAAGGCATTGCAGTCTGTGCCCAGGGACTGCCACCCAGTGCACCTGGTGATGACATAGCCCATGGGAAAGTGAATCTGGGCTCGCTGTGGTGGCAGTGGAGCCAGGGCTGTGTCCTGGGCCAGAGGAGTGCCAGGATGAGCCTGCACTGCTGCCGCAACTGCTGCACCAGGAAGAGGCTTGTGTTCCCCCATGCTGTCCCCCTACTGTAGCAGGTGGAAGCTGTGCTCTGCTGGCTCCATACAGCCAGCACTCCCGCTCCCAGGACAGGTGGATGTTAAAGGGGAAGAAACTCTGACACCGACACCACCCGCCACCATAACGGGCCCCAGGGTGTTGCAGTGTTGTAAAGTTAAGGTTTCCCAGGCTCCAAGAGCACCAACCAAAGCCCGAGGACACCCCTTCCCCAGCGCAGTCCCGGAGCTCCCCCCCCATGGAGGCAATGCAAGCATGGGTGGTGGCAGCAGCCTGGCAGCAGCTGTGGAAGCAGCAGCTTGGCTGCGGAGAAGCACAGGGATTCTCCAGGGGGTCTCCCGAGGCAGAGAGGGCTCAGAAACACTTCCCTTTTCTCCCCTGTGCTGGGAGAGCCCTTGGGGAGGAGCGGAAAAGGCTCCCCCATGCTCTGGAGTGTCTGAGGGTGGGCGATGGGCATGGCCTGTATGCATATTAATGACCCGCGCGTGTTTGCGAATTTGACAGTTTGCAACAGCCTGACAATACCCTTTCCTCGTGATGGGTGAGGTATTACTCTATCATAATTTACTAACTCTCTTGGCATATTGTGATTGGTTATTATAATTATTCAAGAAAGCATTTTTTAAAATTTTCTTTTCTACAAGCCTCTATTGTCGTATGCTAAAATAATTAAATATTGTGACAACTGCAGGGTTAAAGCATAAATTTTGTATCAATATGAGAGGTATAATACAAAAAGACTCTACAGTGAATACAAGGTGCCTCTATACTTGATACTTTCTTGGGTTCTCCAACTTTGTATCAACTGCAAGGTCCAATAACACAAAGAAATAGAAAGAACTATAATGGAATACTGAAAACTCAATAGTAGGGTATTGAGAGAATACAATAATGTTCTGAGGCTTAAGGATACATTAGTATCTATAGCCACCTGAGAATGCAAGATTCTCTCTTCTGGGATCTAAATTTACTTAGAATATTTTTCCTGCATTTTGAGACACAGAAAGGCCTCTGAGCAAAATTCATTAGTCATTTAGTTTTAAATAAGCAAAATATATCAAAATACTAAAAGGTAAAAATACAAAAATACAGAGAAATGCCTTCTCTGGCATCAAAAACATCCCCGTGATGTTGCTGACCCTGTCATTCCTCCCAAACATCAAACTCATGATTGCTGCCTGACACACCAGACAATCCCATCTTTTGAATCCCTCACAGGGTGTTGACTGACTATGATGTGCAGACACTCTACCAAAGCAGCTCCTGCTACAGCTAGCAAATATCAGGATATGTCACTGGTTTGATACAAATATTATTTTCATCTTGAAAGACGTTTTTATTTTTAATGCACTTAAACCATAATGTAAAAGAATTACATTATGTTATTCTGTGTTCTCCATGTACCACCCAGGCTTGTCCTTCAACAGCTTTTTAATACCATTAGCAGTTTTCACAGCACCAAAGGAGGAGAATAAAACTACCCAGACAATCCTTGTAATGGATTTTTTGTTAGACAACAAAATTTCTCCAGTTTTATATTATTTTAAGGGCAAAATTTTGGGGTTTTTTTCAGAGTGCTTTTGCCAGGTGACCTGTAAATTTCTGCTCACAAATCTTTTGTTCTGTACTTATGAAAGAATTTCAACAGCCAAATCTAGAGAGCTTAGGTCATCAGAAGAACATTTCCTAAATACATGGTGGGACTGAGGATGTAGTTCATACTATAAAATGCTGGTATAAAATGCTAATGGCAATCCAGTTCTCTTACTCCTAACTTAATGTGAACCAGTGGCTTCTTACAAACACCAGTTAACAGGGAAGACTTCTAGCAGATGTGAAACAAAACCTATGTTGTTATTGTGGCTCTAAATCCTTTCACATTGTATTTTAGAAGGGTTTTTGTGGGAAGAATCATGGGAGAGAGAAGAACCACCAGAAGGCACTGCAAGTGGGGTCAGAGCTGGAGAAATAATGAGTCATCATAACAACACTACCATTTCTTTCTTTCCTGGATGTTTTCCCACATAGAAGGAGCAAGTTCAGCACTCACAGCTTCCAAGACAGCTGCATTTTCTTGCAGCAGTATTTCCCTCCAACACTGGACTTTTTATTCTGGAAGATTACACTCCACTTAATGCCACACAACTAGTTTAAATGACAAGTCTCTTCTAACTCTGATCCCTTTTCTGAAAACCTAAAATAATGCCATGGGGAGAACAGCAATGACACCATTTTACATCTGACAGTCAAAACTCAAGTGAAGGATGTAGCCCATGTTCTGGATCCCAGCTATTCCAGCCAACTGCATCATATGACTCTCTTAATGAACTTATTTTAGATTTATTTTGAAACTACTAAGGTTTCTCAACCTAATAATGACAAGCTATTTGCCAGCAGAAGAATGTTGAGAGTTGCATTTATGCAATGGGAAGCAATCTTTTAATCTCTAGTGTCTCATTTCAAAGACAAATTGAAATTATCACTGATAATCCCCATCTTTTCTTGATGAACAATTAGGGAGATAGGAAGATATGTATGTCACCCATAACTATGCAGTAAAACTGAAGTTGCTTAATAAATGCTGCTTTGCTCAGCTTGATGCAGTATTCAAACAAATTGAGGTTAAAGAAGGATTTTGTCTGATTTTGAAATTATGCTACACAATAAACAGCTTAAAAGGGTTGGAAGTCAGAACTTTGTAGAAAATTGAGTGTTTTTAAAATCTCCTACTTTTTCTTGCTCATCAGTCCTGAAGCTTGTTTTATCACAGGTTTTTCTTACATTGCTCCTATTTTCATTTGCAGTATTTTTTTCATGCTTTCTGTACATCTAAGTCTGCCTTCCAGGATACCACCCCTTTACAAAAAAGGGATTAATAACTGAAGTTGCTCTGTTGGCAGTTCTTGCCCTACAGGTCCTGTTTGCACCACTGGTGCTTGCTCCGAGTCCTCCACTTTCAAAACCAAGGTTACAACATTGATCTTGCACTCCAACAAATCCTTGTAAATGAGTTCAGGAGCAGTGCTGCAGCTCCTGCTCACACATATGGGGGCTTGCCCTGTTCCGAGGTCCATAATGGAGCACCCTCTGCTCCAGAAGGCTTGAGTCATGGTACTTAACCTCATCGACCAACTTTTCCAGCAATTTGGTGGTAAAGCATCCGGTAGATCAACCCCACTTGCTCTACAAACTGAGAGCATATGTCATGGATGTTGTGTCAGTGATCAGGACCAGTGACAATTTACTGCAAGTTGAAAAGTTTAGAGTTCTTTTTTTTTTTTTTTAAAGAGAAAGCTGAGTGTGGACTTTGTCACCTTTGTCTTGGATCACTGTCAAAATGCTCCATTTTTCAGCAGTTAAATCAGAGAAGTAGCTTTTCCTGCTCTTGGGTTATGAAAATGGATTATGCATCTGAAAGGTAAGTGATGCTCAGAGGAGAATTCACTGGCAAGGCTTTGTTGACAGATGCAGGTACACCAACAGCTTCTGTCTGAACTCTGCAGGTGTCCTGCTAATATTCAGAGGCTGCCTGATGGTTCACTTTTGCCTCATTTAATCTCATTTAATGCTGAAAATAATTTACCTATATTTAATATAATTCACAGTCTCTTTAACCTGACAGCGGTAGTAGACGCTCAACTGGCTAATCTTCATATAAAATTCCCAAGTCAGGTTTTATTTAACTTGTATCATTTTGAACCTTTTTAAGGAACCTGAAGGGAAATGCCCTTGTGAAAGACAAAATACAATTTTTGAAAGATAAACTACCCTTTTTTTCAACTTTCAAACATTCTACATAACTCAGTATTAACTGTTTTGTCATATGATGCAAATGTGATACTGAAATATTATTAATCAAATAATAAATAACTGTTAAAATGAAACTATGCAATAAATTTTGCATGTTAGAAAACACTGATATTTGTGGAATAAAAGGGAAAAAATGAACTTCTGACATTTCCTCTGAGAAAATACATTAAAATCTGATCATCTTCACTTTTAACCTTGCCGTGGATAATGTTAGTATCCTCTGGGTCAGCTTTGCAGTTAACAACTCCCACTCTTTCTTTTCTTCTCCTTTTGCCAATTGTTTGTCTTCCTTTCTTGGATTCCAGAACAGAGCTGGTATTTTTCTTATCTCTGCTAGCCTTTCCCACACCTAAATACATAATTCCCTCCCCTAACTCCCCCGATCACTGGCTCCTGGTAGTGCATGTGCTCTCCAAGAAGTAATTCTTGCTGACATGAGCAAACCATGTTCTTCTGGCTTCTTTGAGTGCTCTCCAGAGGAAAACTGGATGCAAAGCATGCAGATTTGTGCCAAAGCACTTTTATATGCTCTGCTTCCTGTGCTCTGTGTTGCTGCAATAATAACTAGTCTATGTAAAATGTTAAATTATTCTCCATTATTTCAATAGTGGCCATAAAGTTTATTTGATTTTGTAGAATAGAAGGAAACAAATATTTGCACTGCTCTTTTTTTTTTTTTTTTTTGGCAAAGTGCTTTGATTTCATAATACTATTTTCCTCTTATTAATTTCTTAAACTCTTAGGATATCATCAAGCAACACATTGAACCCTCTCCACATGTTTGCTAGAAGGATTTTTTCATGAGACATATAAAACTGAAGTAGAAAGCGATTCCAGATCTAGTAAGTATAAGAAAGAACTGCCTAAGGATGCATTACCATTTGCTACTGAATGGAAATTAATTTCATATTCAGCATTTCTTTGATTGACTTTTTTTTTTTTCCCAAGACTCTGGAATACCTGGGAAATCTCACTAGAGCAGAGCACTGCTGTGGGAGGCACTGTGCAAGTAAAGGGAAGACGTCCCAAAAGCTAAGTCACACAATAAGCCACTTGCAATCTGCATAGATATAATTGTGAGTGTAAAAACACTCATAGTTTTGTCTGATTTTGTCAAAATAAAAGGCCAGTTGATACAGAGGAATGCCTTCCTTCACCATGAAAACAGTGTCTCACAGTACAGAGCATGAACTCATTAGACAAAATATATGGCTCGTCAGAGTCCAGCTTGAACTGTGAAAACCAACAATTCATGTTTGCATTTTTGTGACGGCCATCAAGATGACATTATAAAGAAATCTGAAAGAAAATGAAGTAGGATAGAAGGGCAGCATTGCTGTGGAAACAAGTGTAAGAGTGATATCAAAAGATAGTTGTGCTTAGTCGTGAGACCAGACTTCTTACAGGACAAATGTGCTACCCTGGCTCACATCTGTGACTGTTGGAGGCTGTGGTTTCCTACCTATTCATTAGTAATAATGGTGGGAAATGAATGCTACTTATATTTGGCAGTGTTAGGGGTCCCAGGGGAGGTACAATGGTAAGTATTTAAACAACTTGAGCTGGTTTGGTGTGGATTGCTACTTATTTCCTTGAGACCCAGACCTAGAATTGAGTAGAGCTTTCTCGTCCTGCAAACAAGAAGTTCCTCTGCATTTAAATTTAGAGAAAGTTTCCAGTAGGAATAGAATTTTTCTAAGCCTTTTGCCCCCTCTTTTTCTTTTCCCTCTTTGTATAAGTGAGGATGCTCTATTTTAAAAAGCTTTCTGCTGTGAAAAAAGAAAAGTAGAGAAAGGTTTTCTACGTGTACAGTGGCTGAGTGCAAGTTTTCTTGAAGGAGAAAATTTCATAAAACATTTGCATCCACAGGTTAGCTCTTGTTAGATGTTTAAGCCTGTCAAGTTGGCAGACACAAATCTAGAGCTAGCAAGTGAATTTGCTTCCATTTCTTCCTGCTGAATCTTTGACAGATGACCCATGTGGAGTAAAACCATAATAGCATAAACCTGTATAAAACAAGAAGAAAAAGGTAGAGAAGATTATTTCCTTCATGTGTCTAGGAGTCCACAATAATGTACACAGCAATGGCAGGGTATTACTGGGAGTCCTGCACATTGTTTCCAGCAACTTGTGGTGCGTGACATATGGAGCAAAACAGAGAAGGGTTTGGAGGTGCAAAAAAGCCACTAGCAAGATATGTATTTCAACTTCCGACATTCCTCAGCTTTTGAGACAAGCACTGAAACATCTTTTGTCTATAAAATTCTCAACCATTTTACTTACAGTCATCATCAGCTGCTTTTGAGACTAAATGGAGGAATCCATCAGTACTTTAATATGGATCAATCATCACTGGAGATTTTATTCATATGTAGTCAGTTAATCATTTTAACATGAAAATTGGTTTAGTTTAAAAGAAGATTCCTGGAGCCTACTTTGGTAGATGAGGTGGTCACCTTTTCTGAAGACATGAATGAAACACTGGAATAAGTTTGGGTATATTTTATTTATCCACTGATTTCAGTAGGAACATAATTTTGTCCTTGACCTCATTTCTGTATATAATAATGCATTCATTATTTTACTAAGCTTTATTTTAAAAGTAATTTGAGAAAAAGAAAATTAACCAGGATGTTATCTGTGCTATTTTTACAGAATTACTTCGTAATTTATTTATGACAGTATTTCATTTGCCAGAATTCTTCTGTTAGGTATATTATGATTTCTCTGATTAATTGTTCTGAGAATACAGATTGGAATCAAGTATAATTTTAGAAATCACTAAGGAAGCACGTGTCCCCCATATTGCCAATAATTTTATCCCACAAAATCAAGAATATTTTTTGCAAAGGTTCAACAATTAAAGTAAGTATTCCATAAGGGGATCTGGACTGATCTAACCTAGTCATCTAGATTTATTCATTTAAAACTCCCGCCTTCTCACGGCTGGCAGAGATGTAGCCTAAGGGAGAGTTCTCTGTAACAGTGTAAGGTAATTAAAATCACAACACAAGATGACACCTTACTTTCTATGGGACATGGAATTGATCTGATAATCAGTAAAAACAGATCTTTAAAGCATGATAAGTCCTCCAATTAGCATAGGTGTTCTTACCTCAGGGAAATTATTAGCTGAAAAATTTCCTTGGCAATTTTTCTGCATTGTGCAATGGTTATTTAGATCAGATAAAAGAGATTTTCTTATCATCTGATGGAACATGTAGTTACTTAGAAATAAATGTGAAATGTTTGTGGTGAAGTAATTAATCTGGAATGGTGTGCATTTCATTTGTGTAATTTAGTCCTTGACCTGTAACTGCATTTTGTTTTACAGGCAATTTTAAGGATTATTTTATTTGACTAGCAAAATAGAATAAAAACCTGAAAACATTCAAAAGTAACTGGTGCTGAAAAGTGACAGGCACTGGAGGTGTTCACTGCAGAAGCACAAGCGAAACAGCTGTGATCTACCCTACCAGCAGAGTATGCTGGTGGCTCTGGCTCCAGAGGAGTCACAGGGGAGAACCAGTCCAGGAAACAGTTATGAAGACTAATATTAAAGGACACATACAGGAAATTTTGTGCATTTGTCAGTGGCTGTTCTACAGCTGTCTGAGTTCAAAATTTAGGTCCTCAGATTTTCAGCTGACTTCGGAGATTCTGAATTCTGTAGATACCCACAATTTCTTCTCCAAAGACCTCAGGTGAATAAAGATCTTTCAAACAAAGTCAGAAGTATACCAGCATCTCACTCATAACCATGCTGGTGAGATCTAACAAGTTGTCACTCTTTCATATCTCATAATCACCTATATAGCAACATTCTTAGAGCACATACATGGGAAAAACTGGCACACACAGGGCTCATGGGAGATGGCAGATGAATCAGATGCTGTAATCTGACCATAAAGTTAAAGTTTTTTCTGAAGAGGCAGAGATTCCAATGACAGATACTCAAGTTTTTAATACAAAAAGGTTTGTGATGCAGGTTTCTAGAATCTAGTTCTCTCCTTTTTTTTCTTTTTTTGTATATCCCATTGGAATATAGTTATGTACAATAACATCTTTCTCTTTCAATGAATACTGAATTATTGAATAATGTCAACAAGAGAGATTGGAAGAACCAGCTACAATAGGCTATATTGTGAGGCTAGAGTGTTTAAGAAGAAAGTGTGGGTTCGTAACACCTCAGCAGAGGAAAGAACTGACTGTGGGTGTCCACATTTATGTGAAGGCTGTAACCGTTGAGCTGATGGAAAAAACTGTAGGAACAATGTTATTTGTATAGACTGCCCTACATGGACGAGTTCAGAGTGGTACTGCTAACTGGAGTGATACGCCAGTACTCTTCTGAGACTAAATTGATTCCCACTGGCCCATGTACAGTCTGCTTTGTACTTGCTACCTTAAATACTTGCTATGATGGATACTACTTGCTGGGAGTTACCTTCACCATGGAAGAGAGATCTTAAGAACGTCATTGGAATTTATGTGTTTCTACTTTTCAACTGTGATGAAGCTTAATAAGTATGCTTGATTTTTTCTTTTGTTTGGTGAACTATCGTAACTAATAATGTGGATTTTGTACACAGCTGAATCTTGCACACCCCAAAGCTTCTGCTGGACCCAGACAAACACACATAATTGTATTGGCTCCCTGCTACTCTCAGAAGGTTGTGACATACAAAATCCTCCAATGGTAGCACTCAAGAGTGTTCCAACACTTGTTTGGCCCATGGTTGTAATGTATTTCTGTTGTCTTTTTATCAAAATCAGCTTCTAAATGCTCAAAAATTCTTTTTTCTGTGGAGTAAGAACCTGATAATGGCTCTGCAGGCACGCCTCCCATGGGTTTAGCACAGGGCCCTTCAGCCAGAAATATTTCTTGATAGTTTGTCTCAAGCCTTTATGTGGGCTTTTATATCTTGAACTAATGTTTTCTACAAGTTCTGCTGGAATATCCTTATAAATGTTCATTTATCTGTTCAGTATGACAATGAGGTCTGGGGTTAAATGCTACAGATAAAAAGGAGATCGAACTGACATGCAGAGAGATGCAGCTAATACCTCTAAGTAAATGTCATGTTCATAGGACTAGGAGTGAAATGGCATTAACCAGAGGAGTGTCTTTTCTCTCTTATTTTCCCACTCACTCACTGTTCCTTTCTAATCTGATATTCTCCCTCTCCTCTCATTCTCTCTCTTGGTGACTCTGTAGCAAGGCAGAGAGTTTTCATAGGCATACCCTCAGCAGATTTTCTTCAGGTGGTCTACTTTCAGACAAAATTAGATAAAAGAACAATTTTAGTTTGCTCTACAGGAGCATCTTCCTCTCTTTCCTTGCCATTCATGCGAAGCAAGCATGCAACAGGGAGCACGGAATCATCCTGTTACCTATCCACCCCTGCGGGATTTCTTGAGATATTCAATGCACTTAGAAAATCAGCAGTTCATGAAACAAATAAAATACAGCTCACATCTGGGAAAAGACTCGGACAGAGGCTCAAGTAATACAGCAAATATTTAATGCATCCAATTCAGGAGAAATCAAAATGGTTCAAAACAGTTCCTTGGGTTACTAAGCCACTGAGTCACTAATTTCCTCAGCAGCAGGAAAGCAGCTTCTATGTAAAAGCCAGCAATGAAGTCAGAACAATTGCTAAAAGATGGATCAATACTACTGTTTCAGTAAGGATATGGCACAGTTTTCAGGTGACCCTTCCAGCTGACCAGTTCCATTTTATAGCTGATTAGGATCACAGTAACCCTGTGACAGCAGAGTATGTGAGATGTCATGAACACTGTGATTGTTAAACAACTAAGCCTTGTTGGGTGCATTCATTACAGCCTAACAGTGCTGTACCTTGCCGAATGATAGATAAAACAAGTCACCCACTATATGATATTAACAGGTCATGATCAAGGCTCACAGTAAATTTTCATGGATATGGAACATTTATTTCCTCAGGCTACCTGCGTATGAGACAAATATCAGTAACATGGAAAGAGGTGTTTAATTTGTCTGTACAAAAACAACTTCAAAGGCTCTGAGGGCTCTGAAGTTATTTCTAACAGAAGAGGAGGAAAACTTTCTGACTTGGTATAATTAGAGTCTTGCATATTTGAATCCCAATTTCAAGGTGCTGTACTTCAGGACTCAGTGAACGTGGCCTTTGGTCGCACGGTACACATGCCTGGGTGAAAGCAGGAAGACTATGGAGCATGTAAGGAAGGCATCTCCTCATCAGGTTTTGGAGAGTGCAAAGCAGGGTCAGGATGCGAACGCTGCAGCAGCTGGGCCAAGTACTCACCGTGCTTATTTGAGTAGGAAGCAGGATTTCTCGCAGGGTTCCTGCTCTGGAAAGCAAGAATACTGTCCAGCCCCACATTCTGGAAGGTTTCCAGTCTCTACAGGCAGATAAGGAGGCATAACACATAAAGCTGTATGTATAGCTTGGGGACTGGACATCTAAATACTTCAGAGGCTCTTGCTGTATTAAAATGTGCAGGTTGGGTCTCATAGAAAACTGGATTTCCTGGAAAATGAGGAAATTTGTACTCTAAAGAAGTTTAGCATTTATGAATAATCATCTCTGACTGTAATGAGCAATGATATAAATCTGCTTTTTCGAATGATTTTCAAATTGAATTATACAGTCAGCCCTCTTGCACTTCGTGTCCCCCATATTGTGGCTTCACATCTTAGTGGCATGATTTGTTAGTGATGAAGGAGGCCCCTTTTCGCAACTGCGTATGCACGACCTGGCATGCATGAATATTCAATTAGGTAGTAATGAATATGCAAATCAACCCGCACAGCTGCTGCCGCAGCTCGGCTGCTGCAGCGGTGGCGGTGCTGCTGCTCCACTCACCCCACCCCCACCTGTGGCGGTGGCCCCGCTGCTCGACTCACCCTGTCCTAGTTGTGGTGGCTCTGCCACTTCCCCATCCCCCCAGCACAGCTGCCGTGGCAACCGATACACAGCAACACAGTGCCAAAACAGCGCTGGGGAGCCGTCTGAGGGTGCGGAGCAAATTTGCATATTAATGAGCTGCCATTCAATGCGGAAATAGGGCTTCATGGAACTCAATTAAGACTGCGGGTCCAGGATATAGGAGACCTGACTGTATTTTGTATTTTAAAAACTTCTCAGTCACGTTTATTTAGTAGAAATTCCCATTCTGTTGTTCAATAATCAGTGAAATTGTATCTCACTTGATTGTGAAGCATGTCAGCTGTGTGACATTGGAATCAGAACGCAATAAAAAGGAAAAAGTGTATCATGGACGGGGTAATATCTACTCCATAGCGGAAATTCAGATTATGTAATTGTCCCAAAGTGCCACTTGACTTCTCTGTCCAAATCCAGCCTAGCATGATCCAAACTTTGCTTCTAATAACACATAATCTACTGTCAAAGCCCAGTGAAACAGAAATGGTACCACAAGGGCTGAACTTCAGAGCGCTGTGATAGGAGGATCTAGTAAATCTGATGGATACAAGTTTCTAGAAGTGAATTCATCCCCGTTCTGAGCTATGAAAATGCTTTCTCAAAAGCATTGCTGTAAAAGAATTATTTTAGAGACAGAAATGCTGTATTTTGGGGACCATACATTACATCAAAAGAAAACAAAGAAAATGGGCCTTCCTCAGGACAATTCAAAGGACTTTCAAACTTGGAAAGAAATTGTCATAATAAGAAAATGTTATTTTAGCATTTTTCCTGCTTACTATTTTTAAAGAACATTTCCTTTTTTAATTGGAATTTCTAACTGGTTTTAATTTTTTTAACCAAACATGGGAGGCAAGTGTTGTTAAGTAGCATCTATCAATAGCAAAAGGCAATATGAGCTGAGATACACAGGGTAAAAGTGCAAAGCAAAATCTTAAGGGAAGCAAACTAGTATGATTTTCTCAAAGATGCTGTTATCATGTTTACCTGTGGTAGGGCATGCCTGAAATGAAAACTCATTAAGCAAATGGAAACATTTAATTAGCTAAGGGGTTTTAAAATCCAAATCCTATGGAATTCCCAAGAATTTCAATAAGAGTATTGCCTGCAAAAAGCCTGGAGGCTTTAACCTTTGGATAATAAGGACATGGTGGGATGCTTCTAGGTTAGTTTTACTGAACATCATGAAAGACTGGGCTATAAAACCAGCAGGGCATAATACAAGCTAACTGCAAACAGTCTATAAACCAATCTTTCTATTTTAACTTTAAGGGAAAATGTGACTTCAGAAATGAAGGAACTCACCATATTTCTTCCAAATGGCTCTAACTAGGCAATACTTTATGTATTTTCCTAAATGGGAGATAATAGCTTCTTTCACATTGCAGTATATTAATAAATTTTAGTTTGAAAAAATAAATTTTTACTCCTAAGCTTATTACTTTGCAGGAATAACCTGTTACCCAGATTTAGATTTCTAGATCTACTATAGATGATTTTAAAAATGAATACAAGTGAGCTCATGTGTACACTTACACATTTCTCAGTATAATTTGTGTTCTATGCATCCATTGTTTAGATGACAAATCTTTAAGGACCAGGTCTTTTGCAAAACATCAAATAAGATGTTCATGCAAGTAAAAAAGAACAGTCTTAAGCAACAAGAGGAGCTGCTGAGCAGATTTAGCTTTGGAAACACAGCATGCCTTTTTTTACAGTGTTGCAATTGTATCTCATCATTTTTGTAAAAGTTTGGTGAGATTTTAATTTTTGAAACACTTTTGAGGCATGGGAATGGGTCAGTGATATGTGAAAATAATTCCACTGGTGTATGCCTATGTCAAATATTGCTGCAGTATCTTCATGTTCCATTATACTAGATTCCAAATCTATGTGTTTAAAGGCAAAGAATCCAAATATTTAGTGTAGAGCGGGCAAAAAAGTATTTAAGAAGACTAAATACATTTTAAAAATTGCATTGACATAAAAAACACTTGGCTAAATAAACTAAGACTATGTCCATCTTTCTTTCTGCAGATGGAACAACTAGAACTGAATTAGTGCTAAAATCAACTGAGGCTGGTTTTCTTGGCCTTAGGTACCAGAATTACCCAAAATGAAGTTTGCCTGCTATCACAGTCTTTATGATCTGCTTTTTCGCAAATCAGTTAAGTTCTCTATGATTCAACTTGCAAGTAACTTTCGCTAACTTTGTGGGAACTACTCATCCAATTGCATTACAGAACATGGCTTTTCTTTCCTGCTTTGCGCAATGATCATGAAAGGACATGTTCACAGGACAGCTTAAGTAGAACCAACAACACATCACCTGTGAGACTGTGCCTTGAGACTCAGCCATGTGCTGGAGGCAAAGATGTCCCCAGTTTTCCTGTTAATAGGATATCCTGGTTCATGTGAGCATCAAGAAAATGCAGCTTCACAATGTTTTTAAAGTCACTTTGGGCTAGCATCAGCCTTGGTGCTTTTATGAAAGGTACAGAGTGGCCTGGTACCTCAAGGCTAAAAACTCTGGTGTTACATGCAGCACAGAGATGGATAATATGGCTCTGTAGGAATCTTTGTGCCTGCAGAAGCTGAAACACTTACCTTATGTTCACTTATCTACTCAACTTTAGCCCCAATGCCTCAGATAAAGGGCACTTGTCTGCAGATTAAGCACCCCTAATAACTGAGTTAATGGTGGACATATAGGGACCCTGAAAGGACTCCTAGGCCTTGCAGATTTTCAAATGACATAACACTGTCTTTTGCCTGTATTTCTTTGTGACTCCTCAGTCAAATGAACATACCAATTTTTCATCTGTGAGGTTCCAATATTTCTCATTGATATGAAAGTTGAATATGCATTGGGTATATATGAAATCTCTGACTAGGATTTGCAAAGCATTGCAAAAGAAACAGTTGTTGAGAAATAGCTTGAGTGAGACTGACTAGTGAGAACATACTTCTCCACATACTTCATAGGGAAGAAAGGAGAAAAGCACTTTGCTTCCCTGCATTTTGGACTTTTTGGTTGGACTTGATTATTCTTGTACTTCTTTTACTAACAATGATACATTTGAAATGCAATTCAATCCTACAAAACTAGTCTTTCATTAAAAACCTGATATTTGTACTCTTATTTTAGTCCCAGCCCAACAGAAGGAAGAAAATATTTGGCTTCTCTTTCCTGCTTTGAACAATGATAATGAAAGGACCTTCCCTGTTCACAGGACAGCATAAGTAGAACCAACGAGACTTCAGGATTACCCAAAGGACAGGAATTTGGGAGTATGACAAACAGCACTGCTTACCAGGCCTGCATTTCACATGTACTGAGTGTTCTGATTGTTTCCAGACCTGTTCCTTACTGTGTGGCTTCTACAGGTGAATTCTGTCAGTTCATGGTTTACTCTTATATTGGTCATTCTCAACCATCAATGCACTTGTGAACTTCCCTGTTGTTTTATTAGCATGACTGCATCTATATGAACCGAAATCTCTGGCCTTTCTCATAATCTGCTACAAGGCTTTAAGAGCTTTCTGATTCAGCTCATGTGCAGGGAACCAATGCAAGAACCATACATATATGCATACACTAAAGGTATATATATATTTTCCCATGCTGCTCTCCACCCATCCCAGCCACTAACCAAATAGTACGTGTGACAGAAGACATCTTGTCAGGTATGGGTGAATGTGGTAGATCATTCATCTTCCTTGTCTTCACTACAGCATTTTTATCTTTCCTCTTTTTTCAGCAGTAAATTGGAGATTTAGTTCTCAGAAACTGATTGTGTTCCTTTCAGATTTCCAAAATAAAAAAGTCATGAAAAACACAGCTAACATCTTAATTCTCTTTTGTGCTGAATTTAAGGAAAAAAAAAAAAAAGGAAGAGAGAGAAAAAAAATTCCAGTTATATTGCAGTCTGTAGCAAAAAATAGTAGCAAAAAGTCAAGAAGTCAGGATGAGAAAACAAAATCTTCCCCATTGGATGGTGACAAGGACTAAATCAGTGCAGCACCACCTCTGTTAGCTGAAAGGACAGAATTGTGAGTATAATGACAGAGATCCTGAGGATTACCAGAGGCTCATCTCAGTACCGTTTCTGGGATTTTGTGATTTGGCAGCGGAGGACAAAAATTATTAAAATAGGAGATTAAAACCAGACTGTTTATCCCGATTGATCTTTCAGAAATATTTGAAGCTAATTGTATCATTATGAATAGAATGGTAATGCTTTTATTTGGTACTTTTTTCTCAATTGCTTTTCAACTGGATGATAGGTGTATATAAAATTCAGCTTCAGCCCCAGCCCCTCTTTCCCCCCAAAACTATCACCATTACTTTACATGGCTTTGTGACCTCTTGACGTGGTATAACTCCCTTAACTGATCTGACAGACCTATCTGTCCTTGCAATCTTTACCAGCCAGTCCTCTTCCATTAACTCTCCTTCTCATTAACTCTACAAACACATATACATATATATATCATGAGCCATTGATGGAGTTTTAGTCCTCATAGAGAGGCCAAACGATAGCAATCAGATCTTTTAACATTGCATACTTTTTAGTCAACTGTGTTCAGGATTGCACGTTAGAAGCACTTGAAATTTCAACTTTCCTCAAAAGTGTATGTTCTTTGCTTCTCGACCTCGGACCATGAGCTCATTCCATATTGTGCGTCAAGGAACTTGTGAGATCAAAAATGTTCTGGTCTTCAGTCTTAGTGGAACTGGAAGGAGCGAGTGAAAGGCTGTATACTGCAGGAATCCAAAGTATTCAGTATGTCAACACTGTTTGAAGAGCCATGTGTGCGTCATGCTCTTGTTTGCAAGCTAATTAAGATTGCTTGTTTTGAAAGATGGATTAATGAATTAATCACAGGGTGCGGTAGATGTTTTTTCATGGTATTCTGAGACAGATTTAATATGAAGGTTTTATTTTTTTCCATGTATGATTCAGTTCAGAACTGGAAAATACATAAAATAAAAATGTGAAAATGATAACCATGTTAAAAAATGAAAATTATAATCGCTGACATCTTTGGCACAGCAAGCTTTCTTTTATGTTATCTGCAACTGTAGATAGTACCAGCAACCATGGAAAGAGGGAATGATAAGGAAGCTTTCTAGTTAATAAATCAAAGTTGAATGGAAAAGGGTGTAGGCTTGATTGCACAGAATGCCAGATAAGTTTCTAGTTTGCAAAGTGGAAATCAAGGGTGGTTCATATCTTGATACTTTCTCATACTGCAGCATTTATGGAATTCATGCTCTTTCCCTTTATTAAAATTAATTCAATTTTAGGAAACTCCAAATGTTACAAAATTCACTGCCCCAAATTGATTGATGCAAAGGCAGAAGGCAGCAGAGACTGGGAGGTGGCCCAGCCTCTGCCTGGTTGGCAGAGAATTCTATGCTGGATTCTGGATAGAAGGTGATGATAATTTCAGTCTAATTCTCCAAAGCTGGGTATTTATATGTGCATTTTTCACTCGTTTTCCTGTTTTTCAGCTTTCCCATTGTAGAGAGTTGCCCATCTAATAGGCAGAATTCTTCACATCCTTTTCTTCGTGACCTACCTCCTGGACACTGCACGGTGAGAACCTGGCACTTGGCACACAAGAAGGGAGAGAGTACTAATGTTAGGCAATGTCAAATTGTGCGATTCTGAGTAGGACATTTTGCATGAACTGTGAACCCTCTGGTGTTCAGCCACTTTGAAAATGAGAGTTGGAGCCAGATTTTCAAAGTTATTTACCTTAATAAATGAAGATAGGTATAAATTACCAAGGACAGAGACAAGGTGCCCTATACACATTTTAAAAGTGCCCAGGAAATTCCCACTCTATCAACAAGAGTTAGGCAGCTAGGCACTTATTAAAATCCCACAAATCAAACACGTTTGTAAATGCAGTCTTTGTTTTCTGATCCATTCTGTTTTCACATTCACTGTACAAACACTCTCTACACATATAGAGGATTGTGCAGTTCCTTTCCCAGAACCCTTTTTGTTTCTTCTTCATTACTAAACCTGAAGAAATGACAAACCAAAGTACAGACTGCAAAATCTGCATTACTAGCAAAGGAGGCATTGTACAGGCCAAACATACCCAATAAGGTAATGCACTGAGTTAAGGCAGAGTCCCATACCTGTTGATTAGGAAAATAATCATTTTTCTTGAACATTAACTAACTGTTAAAAGGAACTTTAACAGAAAAAAACACACTGGAAGACTGAGCCCTAATTACTATGCAAGCACCTGAAAGACCAAAGTGAATGAATCCTACCAATAATTTATGCCACTGCAAGGTATGGATTTAGTTATGCAATTTCTCTTCATATCTTCTTAGTTTGAAAGCAACAAAATAGAGAAAGAGCTGTCACAGTCATTCAGCAGTTGGAGAAATCTGAAAGTCATGCTTTAGTGTGCTTAATGGAGCACTCACTGCTGCTGTGTTTTATTGCATCATCTGGAAACCAAAATTGTCATTATTTTATATTTTCAGGTATCTGAAGGTGAAAACCACTAATTTTTTAGCTGCTGCCGAGTACAATTTCAAAGCTCTATTAATACTCTAGGTTTCCACCTGGGAGTCCAGATAGCTGAATTTCTTAATGTTTTTGCTTTTTGTACATTATCTGATGTGTGATAGTGCTGTAATTTGACCATGTGGCCAACAAGTTTATCATGTAGTACTCAGAGAATGTAAATCAATATTGCTCCTTGGAATAAAATATGCTGTTTTTATCAGAGAACATACTGAGCAGAATAAGCAGAGGTATGTATCTGCTGGAAGGAGCAGGGAAGGAGGGCTCTGTTCCCAGCCTCAGCACCCCAGCAGGCCAGGTCATGTGGTGGGAGCCCCACTGATCACTCCAGCTCTCCCTCTCCGCACCTCCCATCCCCATTCAGAGTGATGCACCCTCCCCAGGCCCTGCTACTCTTGCTCTGTACCCTCAGCACATGTCCCTAGCAATGTGCTCTACACAGCACTGAGAGGACTGTCCTCCCAAATTGAACCAATGCTCCCAGCACAGGATGTGACTGGACTGGGAATATGTATTTTCCCAGGTAATGGCAATGGGAAGTACCCTGTGTGCCCAGAAGAATAGAATCAATTTTATCCATAGCTTTTCTGTGATTTCCTCAGAACTCATTTGCATTTCCAGCATTACTTCACTTAAAACAGTGACTCATGTTCACAGGGAAATTTGGACTGAAAGGAGCTTGGAGTTCATCTGGCTAATAGAATATGGTCAGGCCTGGCAGTTCCTGTTGTTTTCATGAACATGGTTTGGCAGAGGCTGTTCAAGAGGGCAAAGCAGGAGGAAGTGCAGCTAGGCAAAGAAGACTCTCCCCTCCACTTTCCAGCCTAGGACTCCTTAGCCAGGGAATGAGCATTGTTGCACAACTTACAAAAATATCTCTTGTGATCAGGGGGAAGCATGCAAGAGCCATGACTGTCTTATTTTCCTCTGATTTACCTTTCTCAACTGCTTAAGACAGATCCTACCTCTTTTCTCTGCACAAAGCCATCTGAGCTGTTTCTCGGTGGCTTTTTCACAGAGCTGAGGGTTTGGGCAACAAAGGGCACTTTGAGGATCTAAGGTCTGGAGCCTTGCCCTCTTCAGCCTGAACTCAGCACATTCCTCCCTGACACTTCATGGGTTGAAATCAGAAAACAATTTTTGAGAAATAAGATTCCTCAAAATTGAGAAAAAAACCCCAAAACCTCAATCTTAAATGCTACTGGGTGCTCACTGTCATGTTCAAAGGCATAATTCTGTCTGTTGAGGTTAGAAAAACTGCAAGTGTCTGTTCAAAAATGAGGCAATAAAGATTTGTATGACTCTCTGTCATCTTTATTGCAATGTATTTGTAAAGAGCTTCCTTATTGTGTATTTGCAGATCAAGAGAAGCTTTCCATGAGCATAACTTCAGAGTACAGTCTGTAATCTTTTTTCTTTAGTCCCAGATTAAAGAAGAAAATATAAAATTGCAAAGCAAAATGAGATGAACTCTACTTCAGTGACACATTTACTTTTTAGCCTTTGTGACTTTAAAAATTTCTATGATAATTAGAATTTATGTGATTCATAATGTACTATTTTATTTTAGCACTGCTTAAGTTAATTCACACTAAAAGGATACAAAATTGCTATTATGAGACCAGTTAAGGAACCCATTTTAACTGCCAGTACAAAAGAGACTTAGGGGTCTTCTAATATATAAAATATCAGAAGGAAGAATACTGAAGCTATCTGATGAATTGTATTGGGTTTGCTGTGGCTGGTCTTTTTGGTAGTGGGGGGGAATATGGAGGCGGCTTCTCTTAGAGAAGTTGCTGGAAGCCTCCCTCACAGCTGGCAGAGGCAATGCCAGCCAGCTCCTGGCTGGACCCACTGCCAGCCAAGGCCAGGCCAATCAGGAGAGACAGATTCCTCCTTGTTGAAAACTACTGTGATGATAGAAAGCTTTATTTCTGGTTTGGTAACATGGTATATTTTTCACACTTCACTCTCTTGACTCTTTAAATAGCTTTTATTAGCATGATCTATTCTCTATGTCTTTCTTCCTGCACACAGAAAAAAAATCCCATAGACATAGTGTTCATATGCATTTACGAGATACTGAGTTTTATTACTGCATTTCACACTAAGCTTTAAAATATGTAAATAGACATTTTAGAAAAGATGCTGCAAACTTCCTGAGTAGCACCCTACCTCCAAGAGAACTCGCTGAGCAAAACCATTGTAATTCAGCTGGCAGATATATTAAAGAATTTAACATGTAGTTAATATATTAAGGCCTTTAATGAGGATTTGACCTGAGAAAATGAGGCTTAATATAACTCACCAGCTCGAAGTTCAGCCCCAGCAAGTCAGACAATGTGATGTGATTTGAGTTGAAACTGCATTTAAAACCTTTCTCACAAAAGCAGTTAGACACCTAATCCGATTTCTCTGGAAGACATCAGTTTTGTCCATGTTCATCTGCAATTACAGTCAGCACTGCCAGTACAAAGGGAACCTTCATTATAAGTGACTTGTTTTATTCCCACATAATAGACACAGTGTATTATATATCATATATTCAGACAAATTTTTAACTTGCCTGAACTATCTTTGGTTTATGAGTGGTTCACACAGAAGCTGGGAATGCTCATTCCTCTGGCATTTATTTGGAAATCGCAGCTCATGGTCACATCAGTGGCCAATACTTCAAGCAGCATGCTTTTATGTATCTTGTTTACATAGATTACTTTTTAAATATCACTGCTGTTCATTAGGCTGTATATGTACTGTGATTAACTCCCTTCTCCTTAGCAATTAAGTAATTTATCAGATTATAGACATTACTGTACAGGACCCCCATACACTGTAAAATGAGGCTTACTTCAATAGAAGCAAAGATCTCTGTGTTAATTATTGTGAGTGATAGTTTTTCTTTCTAGAGAAATAATGAAGCAGATTTTGCTTTCAATAACACTAATGTAAATGCATAATAATTCTGGCACATCCACAGTGTGGTTCTTCCAGATTCACATAGTCACAGCTGGACTGTATTTACCTAGTAGAACAGATTTCTTGTCCCTGTCTGGGCCAACACAGCTGCCCTCAGCAATATGGCTGATCTCTCACCTGTGATCTGAGACACAAGTTTAGGAATTTCTAATTTTTTTTAACGTGGCCCATTGTTTCTAAAAAATGGGGTTTTTTTCAAAAAAAGAAGTGCTATGTTTTGTATCTTCTCAGCTGAAGAGAAGCAACAGAGAAACAAGGATGCTTCTGGCAGTCAGACATCTGACTCCAGGGATACAAGCTGAAATCAGCCCCAGTTTGCTCCTAAAGTATGGAATTGTGAGAAAGCCATTTACTGGGGGAAATCACTGTTAAAATGAGATGTGGTGAAATTATTCTTGCCATCATTTAGTTTATCAACAAAAATGTTACCCCATGGATTCCACAATATTCCACATGGATTTTATTTTATTTTATTTTCTCTGCTTGACTCTTAAAATTCCATTGAAATATAAAGACGAAGACACTCTCCTACTCTGGAAATACTTTACAAATCAATTTCTTGAGTATTGCCACAGATCTACAATGAAAAATCAGTGCAGATATTCATGAGTTTTTTATTTAGTTCTTTGCAAAGTATCACTAAGAAATGAACTGAAATTATGGCTCATAATTAAAGAGCAGTGATGTTGCAATGCAGTTTATTTAAATCTGCTTATTCCAGCAACTACTTTTCAGGGGCAGGTATGACTGCCCCATGGAAATCACTAGTTATGAGTTTCAGTGGCAGTTTCCCTATGCAAGAAGAGACGAACCCAACTGATTATAACCACTGCTTCAATCCTCTGCAGTAGAAATTTGCACTGTGACACACAATACCAGATGCTGGACACTGGCTTCTGTAATAAAAGTTAATTTGTAGGATGGTATGGGCTGTGTTAATTTTCAATGTGGCAAAACACTAACAGTTGGCCCAACCTTGAGCCAGTGTTGATCATCAGCAAACTGCAAAAGGAAGCAAGTAATGAGTCATAGAGAAGGCTGTAGATGATAATTATTTAGATTAGTCAAAGTCACAGCAGTCTGAAGGGATATTAACCTAAGAATGCGAAGCAAAGCAGCATAGTGACAGCTGAAATTCTTTGTAGCTAAAATTAAAACAACCAGAGATTAAGGCATTTGTCTGAAAAAATGCTACACTTTATGGAAGAGCTTCAATATGGAACTGAAAAAACTTCCATGGCCTTGCTCTTTCCTCTTCTTCTGCCCACCCCATACCACTCCAGAATACTCTATGGCCTCATCACTAGGAAAATTATGGACTGTTCACATTAAATGTCTGCATGGTATCAGGTAGGTAAGGGATTAAATCCCACGCTTCTGATATTTCACTGAGTAGCAGTAAGCCCTTAGAATTTAAATTATGTTTTTCTTTGAAGTATATTTTCATACCAGAACAGAAGGCATCTGTAGAGGCCACGGTGGCATCCTGGATCCAGCCCAGGCCACCAAGACAGCCCTTGCTGAGCCCCTGAGGAAGCATAAGCAGAAGAGTACCAAATTCTTGGATTCTTTCAAGGACACTAGCTGGGTATTGCATTGCTCAGGACATGTCATGATGTGTGGCAAGGCACCCAATTCCAAGACCAAAAAGTCTCCAGGGAGCTTGAGCTGTCCTCAGGTTTCGACCTCCCTTTACACTCCACATCCTCTTTTGTATCCCTTCCAAAGATGCCTCCATAGAATTCAAAGATCATTAGAGATAAGGAGTAAGACTAATTTTGCAAACATGTTGCCAGAGATTATACCCCATGGTGATATGGTTAAAATGAGCATTCTCTACAGTCAAAAACAGTGTATAAATTGAACTTCAGCTTCTGAAACAGCCTTGTTTTTATAGGCCATGGTCAGAAATCTGCAACAATGCAGCTAGAGTTTTGATTAGCCCCTTTCTGTTTGAAGTCTGGAGAGGAAAGAAGAGATTTGGCATGGGACAAACACTTCAAAGTGTGTCACTATTTACCTGCACCAAGTGTACTCATTGATCTGCAATAAGCAATAGATTAATTGAAAAAGGAATGGTATTTTAGACCAAGAAATAGAAATGGAGTAGTAGAAAACTACAGCAAGCACAGACAATTGCTTTAACTGAAAATCCAGCAGTGAGAGAAACATCAGTAAGGAAAACAAATCTTGACCATTCCGTTTGCTCTCTGAAATGGGTGTAAAGCACACACCTGAATTTTTCTAACAGACAGTCAATGTCATTTCAAGCAATAACATGTTACCCAGATACTGCAACATCATACAGGAGACCTAGAGGCAGACAATCAGCTCAACTAAGCACCCCTTTAAAAGCAGCTCTCCAGAGACCCAGGTGAGCCATAAAAACTGCTGGAGATGCATGACATCAATGCAGCTTATTGGCTGTTGTCAAAAAAAAATACCTCAGTGTAAGGAAAAGAGACAACTAAACTCTGCTAGAATTGTAATTAGCAAATAATAGGTTTCGTTACACATACTGGTGTGTATAACTCATAATGACCAAACAAGCTTTTTCCAAAAAAAATTTATTAACAGTACTTATGAATTTATATTTAGAAAATATTGTAATTAAACTTAATTGAAATTCAGACATGACTGAAATACAAAACATAAAACAATGTGCAATATAACCATAGGCATAATCTATTATAAGAAATACAATACAATAGTGCCTCAAAAGAGGGATTACACTTTTGCAGAAGCTTCTGCAACTGCATTAACACAAATATCAAGATCCTCCACAAATGTAATCAGCAAAGGTTCACTAAAATCAGTAAAAATATGCTGATTTATGTCATACAAGAATCTGGAGTGTAACTTAGCAGAAATCTCAAATGTCATGAAAAAGTAATGGCTGCATTTTTATTTTAATACTCAACTAGCTTATTCATTGTCTTTGTCAGAGATTTTGTCAAAGTATTCCCTATCCCCGTCTGGTGGGATGAACTGGATTTTTCCTGTTACATGTTCCTGTTATGAAGGCTTCTGAAAGCCTTGACTATGAATGTTAACTGCAAAGGACAGTCAATTTAAATGATAGTGCCAAAGTGTGTAAAATGGCAGGGCAATAAATATCTGAACATACTTTGAAAAGTTCCTATTCTTTAGCAAGCAGAGAATTAAAAAAAAAAATCCATGGTAGACTAACTTTACTTGTAGAGTTGTACTTGTTGTACTCTCCTTAGTTAAAATAGACAGTTTTTCAAATCTTAACTGATTTGCAAAAGCTGAAATTGTCTCTTAAGGCAGTAGTAACATTTCCCCCATAAAACATGGAAATCTAAACAATTGTCTTTGCCAAAGTATTATTGCAAAGACAACTTAGCAGAAGAATAAAGCTTAGGTCCATTCTTCTATTAAATGCAGTTCTTTCATAAAAAAGTAAGATCGATAAAAAGCACTTCTGAATGACAGAACTATGTTGGTATAAAACTGCGGAAACTGCCTTACTAAAGAAGAAAATGGAATCAACAAAAGGTGTTTCAACCATTCAAGTGTACATCAGCTTTAAGACTTAGGGTATGTCTGAGGTTTCTTAATCAGTTTTCTTATAATTTTTCTGCGATATACATTCATCGGCTTGTTGATTCTTGGTTTCTGAGTCCCTGCTGATAAAACAAAGGAAGCAGTTAGGGAAATAACATGACAAAACTGTTACTACTCTTTATTGTTTGGAGAGTTTTTTTCATATTATGCTGTTCAAACAGTTGTCCAATCATAACAAACATATTAGAAACTGTAAAATGTGTTCTGCACACCCTATTCTCAGACACTGTAATATCTCCAATGTCTTCACCTTTGGCACTAGAATCCTACTTTGCTGCTCTTTTCCTCAGCAGGCAACAAAGTCTTATCTAGCTGTCCTTATCTAGTGACAGCAGAATGGAACTAAATACACTGCTCTCTATAAAAAACTCAACAAAATCCAACAACACAAAACCCTACCCATACACAAACAAAAAACCCCAAACTATTATATTTCACTGAACAGTGGTGGAAAGCTTGTGGGAAATGAAAAGATTAAATGTTTTGGGTTTCTGCACAAAATTCACAGAAGCTGTAGAGTGGCCTAAGACAATTGGAATTAATTCCAGAAGTGCCTACAAAGGCTGCATGAAACGTGTGAGTACAGGTCAGAAAATACTTCTGACGGAAAATCTTTCTCTTTATGCTGCTTATTCACCAGCGCCAGTTCCCAATCATTTCACTGTCACCCCAATGCTTTTGTTTTCTTTTCCAATATAAACTCCCTAAAGTTAAATTAATCAGAAACCTTTTCACTCAAAACACTATAGGTTAATTTAGTGAGCAGTTGTATATTTGCACAGCAAAGGTCAGGTGAATTCAACTTGAGACTCCAAAAGGTAGCAGCAAAGATGCTGAGGAAGGAATTATGGGAACAGAAGAGAAGGAGTGGTTTAAGTTGCCTGAATTATTTGCTTAATGCTGCTGTGGACACCCAAGCTATAGAAATTAATATGTAAAGCACAGCATTAATTAGCACTAATTATGCCCTTAACTCTGGTCTTTGGCTGTACCAAGCCTTACCAAATTGTGAAATACACAAGTGGTGAAAAAGCCTTTGGCTTTACGTTTGGCTATTTGGTGCTCTAGTTACCAGACAGTGAGCATTGTCTTACTTCTTTCTTGCACAAAAAAAAAAAAAAAAAAAGAGAGGAAGAAAGAACACCCAGGTGGATCTGGCTGGGCGTTGGCAGGGGCAGAGCATAAAGGCCAGACGCTGAAGAGGCAGTTTCCTTCCTCCTGTCTCCCTGCACGCTCCACACTGGAGCCTGGCCCTACCACTTCACAGGTAGTAATAGATGCAAATTAGATAATCACAAGCATCTCAGATAAACTTAGCATGCTATTAAAGACTCTCTTATAATACTACAATGGCAGAGACACACTCAAACTTGTCACTCGCAGGAATATTACTGTCATGACTAACTGGCAAGCAATATTATTATTTCTGAGGACTGTACTTGGGGTGCAATCCTTGCCCCAGCCCTGGATTTCCAGCCCAGAACTGAAGAAATATTTCTCAGCTTAAGTCTTCTGACTACATATCTTCAACACTGATGTACTGTGCTCTTGTGCATATCATGTTTAAAACGGAGCTACTTTTTAGCTTTTTCTTTATTTTCCAAAAGGCAATGTAGATGCAAGATACAGCCTTCAATTCTTTCCCCATTAGTATCAATTTTTAAAATACTTTGCTATGTCAGTTGCCTGAGTGTTTCAGGGAACGACATACCATCATGCTTTTCTTGTTCTCATTTATTTTCATATCAAATTAATTAAACTAGGGTATTTAGTCTTGCAGTAGCTGGTATAAACATGTGACTGCAAGCACAACTGTGTTGACTTACAAGCACAGCCAACAGCTTGTTTAGATAAAACCATTATGAAAAATTAGTTATCATTCCAAACCTTCCCCCCACAGCCACAGAAACAGTTGACTCGGCGCAACTGATTAGGCAGAAATCTTTAGTAATGGCAATGGGAAATAGGAGCTAACAGCAGGGAATCAAGTTAACTTCTGAAAAGACTAAGGGAAAAAGTAAATTGATTTCACAACTCTAACCTTATTTAAAAATACCCAGAATAAAAGGATACATTAATTACTGCACATGCAGGTACTGAACAGTTTAAAGACTGATTGCTTGTGTGCTCCAATAAGTAAGTGGGCTTAGTCTTACTGTGCCCTTCTCTATACTTCGTTCAAATATGGTGTAACCACCTCACATTGCACTGATCTTGCCAGAAAGATTTAGTGTTGCCTTTCAATTTTCTCTGCCTTTGGAAAAAACAAGTCCAAAATGCAAAAAGCGTACTCTTGTATCAAGCCAAGGTGTGTAAAATAACGCTGTGAACACCAGTTGCTGTACGTGGATTGCTTTATCTGCTTGTGATTGACAAACTACAACAAAACTTACCTTTTCTACAGACATTGTAGCAATCCATTTCAGTAACAAAGTTATTGGCATTTCCACCGCAGCCAGTGTATTTGAACTCCTTACATGATTTACTCTTGGCATCGTAGTAATAGCGAGGCACAGAAGAGGAACACAATCCTTCATCCTTTGGACTATAGCATAGCAAGGGACCAGCTTGGAAAAAAAAAAAGGAAAAAGAGAAAGAAAAATTCCATAAATGTAACTTGTGCCTAGCTTCTTAAAATTTACCTGGCAATAAATTTTGTGTCTAAACAGCTCTTTTTCCCATTGAATTGATGTGACTATTGCTGATAACTTCAGAGACTTACTGCATCTTATTCCTTTGAGCTGTGAGTTTGAGAAAGCAACAGAGGACTCCAGAAAACAGGATTACTATCCCACAAGTGAAATGATCACCTTTCCCCATTTGTGGTGCCATACACATGATGGTTGAGATACATGCATACATATATATGGAATAAGACTATGTAACAAAAATTTCAGCGGAACAACCTCTGTAGAGGAAAAAAAAACCCCCAAACTATTTTTCTATGATTTTGCCAGGAAATTCTGTATGCTTGTAGCAAAAGTACAAATTACACCACTTTCATCAAAAGAACTATGTTCCATTTTGTTACCAAAAAAAAATAAATTCCCTGATTTAGGCTTTTTATCAATTCATTGGATGTGGAAGAGAAATTAAAATTAATTCAGCATTCACCTAAGAAAATGCTGACAATCTGTCATCAGCCACAAATAACTGTCATCAAGTACAAATAAAGCTTAAACAGTGACAGCTTTTATACATTCTGGTAGATGTCTCCTCTTCAAAGATTCTATCTGGCACCGGCTATTAACCTGGTACTCATGGCAATGCTTCGCTATAGTCACATGCTTATAATTATGACCTTTCTTATTTAAAGCTCATATGGCAGTGAAGAATCACATCAAGCAAAACACTTTTATCAGACGCTGAGCTGTCAAGTGCTAAAAACTTGAGCTACTTAACACCTTCTCTCAGGCCTGAATTTTAGGCAGGTACTTCTGTTTTATATTATAGTATCATTGCCCTGAACATGCCTGTCACAGTGTCTGACACTCCTGCCTCAACACGGATCTCCAATCTTATCACTTCCTTTCAGCTACACCTGTACATCTCTCTAAAAGTCAAGAAATCAAGTAGGTCTAGCTGTGGGGATATTTACGGTCACCACATCTTTGCTCTTTCAGTAACAGCTGAGACAAGTAACGCATTAAAGTGGACATTCTACTTCAGAAAAGTCTTCAAAAACACCATGGTATGGGAATCCAGAAAAAAATATCAAATAAAGTATGATCTTCATATCACTTTCAAACCATCTATTTTATTAAAAATTTGGAACAACCATTACTTTTTTCTGGCAGACAGTGGTCCACACAAGACTGCAAATCTCTGAAGTTGTTGCCGTTTCCGTAACAGCCACCGTAGATGAATTCCTCACACCTCATTGAGCTCAAGTTAAAGGCATATCTTCTTAGGTAACTCCTGCAAGGTCCTCCATCAGCCTCCATCCGGCATAATTTGGGTACTTCTGCAATAAGAATAATTTAATCCCCTGTGAAATCATTCTTCCTGGACAGAACAACATGGTAGTGTAGGCAAAACACCATTACTCCTCCAGTAAGCAAGTCCCAGCTTGGCCCACTGCGTTCTTTAATGAGGTGGGTTAAGATTCACATGAGGAATCTGATGATTAGCCAGTAGGTGCAATATTAAATTACACTTAAAATATTAATAGACAAATTCCACATCATCTCTGAGACAAGTCACTCGGGTTCCTCTGCCTAAAACTGACATCAACGAGAAGCAGCAACAAGCAAGAGGGACATCACTTGGTCTCAATGATCTTAAAGGTCTTTTCCAACCTAAACAATTATGTGTTTCTATAACTCTGTGATACATCGGATGGGTGCAAAGCAACCCACAAGCTGCGTAGCCTCCGCGGTGCCCCCGCGGGTCCCCTCCAACTCCCTACAACCCTCTGGGGCACTGCCAGTCCAGGAACTCACTCTTGATGGTCCAGCAGTTTTTCTCGCAGTCGTCGAAGGTGAGGAAGTTGTTGGCGTTGCCGTAGCAGCCTCCGTAGGTGAACTCCTGGCAGCTCTGCGTGTATCTGTCGTAGTACCACCGCGGCACCAGGGCGCGGCAGGGGCCGTCGTCGGGGGGCAGGAGGCAGGCGCGCTGCTTCTCTGTGGGAGACACCAGCACCGCGGTGAAGCTACAGCCGGTAGAGGCGGCCCCGGCTCCAGCCCCGCAGGGTCCCTCCGAGGGCCGGTTCCTACCTGTGAGGGGGCGCTGAACCAGGGCGGCGCAGGCCAGCGGCAGCAGCAGCGCGGGCAGCGGCAGGCGGCGGGCGGGGTCCATGNCAGCTGCGCGCCTGCGTGTGTACCGGGGCCGCGGCAGCCCCTCCTCGCCCCGCCACCGTCGGGGGAGCAGCGAGGCCAGGGCGGGGTCTCCGCCGGGCTGAGTCCCCGTCGGGCTGCGTCGGCCGTGGCAGAGGGGCCTCTGTAGGTTGCTGGCTGGAGTCCAAGGCGGTACCGTCCGCCGCCCCCCTCGCATTACGGGATGATGCTCAAAGAGGTTTCCTGTTAATCACGCCGAAATCCGGGACGAGTCGCTGCACTTAGCGAAAGCACTCTTTCTCTAAGCCCCTTCCCGTCGCCGTCACCCCCTGAGGCCGCTCCGTATTCGGAGGCTCCGGGTAGAGGGCGGTGGGACGCCGAAAATCGAGCGCTGAGCCTGCTGCAGGACCTGATCCAGCCTCACCAAGTACAGGCTGTCCAGCGAGTGCCGCTGAAGAAAACGCGCGTTATTAGTTTAATACCACTGTGTAAAACGCTGCTGAACTTGAGAAAAATCGAGGCATCGACGGGCTGGACTCAGGGGAAACCCAAGAGACTGAATGGGTGACACCCCTCACCAGTGCAAAGAGAGAGATTTCAGGACATATGTCTTCGTTTATTCTGCAGATTTTAACCTCTCCAGGCAATGGGCTGTCACCTGAGGGAGAAGGGGATGAGCAGGGGACAGCATACTTTTCCCTCTCTAGTCTGTTAGAAACATTAAATTAATTAGCGTTTACTCCAGATTGAGTACAGTAAGAGAGGTAAGAGTTGCTGCAAATTAGGCGTGCTCTCCATAGATAACAACAAACTAATCTGATCTTCTGTTGTTCTTCTCTGGTCCATTTACAGCAACGACCTGGGGCCCCGTCCTGCAGGCCGGCGCTGCCGTCGATGTTGTTGCGGTACAGAGCCCCCTGGAAATTTGTGGCCTGCAGGAAAGAAGCTGCAGTCCACAGGCTGCTTTTTCTATTTCCAGGAGAAAGCAAAAAGTCATCTTTCTAATACTGGGAAACTCTCGAGGGATTTTAATATTTTTTTTAATGTGATATCCTGATGTGCTGTGTTTTAATTATGTCTTTTAGAATTGCAAAGGCAGTAATGGAATACCACTTTAAACAATAGCAGCAAAGTGAATGCTGTCATGCAAATACAATTTTCCATATTTTCCATTTCCTCTGCGTGCACACACAAATCTAAATGTGAGCTGAAGTCACCTATCAATCAAT
This sequence comes from Pitta sordida, assembly GCA_013390025.1. NCBI lineage: Eukaryota > Metazoa > Chordata > Aves > Passeriformes > Pittidae > Pitta > Pitta sordida. Next base: position 166,128 of record WEKX01007980.1, read on the forward strand.
GCTGCTATTTAGCTTTTCCTTTGCTATAACTCAGATTAGGTAAATATCTGTAAAAATACATTAAATACAATAAAAGTTAATGCAGCAAATGGTAGAAAGTCCGTTACTGACTGCCATCAACAGAGCTAGTCATCTCAGCAAAAAGGTCTCTGGAGGCTTTTCATTACAGAGCTATGGATATCAAATTCTTCCCATGCTCCCCATCTAACCACATCAGTGGTGTGTCAGAGCCGCCCTCAGCTCACTCCTGCACCTTAAGGCTGCCACCACCACACCACACACTGCCTCTCCACGCCAGAAAGTTTCTGCTCCCACCAACAGCCCTGGCTCCTCTAAGACTCTGGACAGGCAGTTCCTTCCACCTGTTTTGACTGGCCTGGGACGAGCAGATAGTGGAGTTTGGGGATGCAGCTGTAAGTGTAGATTACGGAGGTGTAGAAACTGCATATCAACATCTGGGAAGTGGGAGACAACAGCCAGAGGGAGAAAAACTGATTTTAGTTAAACTGGCTGAAATAAAATGAATACAATCCCTAGAACATTACAGGAGCGGCACCAAAGAAGAAAGATGCAAATCTTACATACTGATGACAGCTGATTACATCTGGTGAATGGAGCGTATTTAAAGGGAAAAACAGAGCTGGAAAGAGGGAGCAGTGATTGCTTTTGAAGAGCCAGATAACAGAAGGATTACAAGCCCATCTTAATGGCCTGCAGCTGTGTTCAGCCTGAAGAATCATGAAGTCTGTCTCCATTGGTACTGCAGGAAAGCAGCTGCTAGGGTGAGGGATGTAGGTGCTATGCAAATGTGCAGGGATACAAGACCCTGTTCTAAAGAGCACAGTGCCCCATTTGGGATTTAGACCTCAGAACTGTATGCAACCACAGGAGCAGAGTTTCCTAGCTCCTTCACGTGTCTTCTGAACCCATCACTTCACCTCAACACCTGGCATAACTCCGCGATTCCAGAGCACATTGGTGCAAGCCAGGTACAATAGCCTTCTCATGCAGAGCTGCAATTCTGCTTTGCAGACATACCTACCAACAAAAGTTGATGGGCTGGCTGACTGCTGGGGCACTTAACATGAGTGCGATTCCTTCCGCTCTCTATCTCCTCAGTCCAGTCCATCTGTAGTTGTAATACACGAGTATTGAGGAATATGCCCATGCAAACCCCCTGCTTCAGCCTTTGCTGCTGGGCAGCGGAATACAGAGCCCAAGCCATGCTGGTGGCACAGAGAAGCATGAGTCTGCGATGCCTGGGAGAAGGTGGTGTCGGGGAGAAAGATTTCGCCGTTGGGCCAAAACGCGCAGCCGACCTGGCCGCGTTTGGCCCGCAGCCGTGGTAAAGAAAAGGCCGGAGAGGTCAGCACAGGTGGGGGCTCCAGCTCCCAGCTCCTGCCGCCAGGACGATGCGGCGGCGGGGCCGAACGCACTGCCCCAGGGGCTGCGCCGGGTCAGCCGGACCTCCCTGTGCAGGCAGGGCCTGTGTAACGCCCCGGCGCCCCAGCAGCGGGGCCGGACGGGGCGGCGGGTTCTAATCCGGTTAAGGGGAATTAGCGTGGAGGTTTAAAGGCCGGAACGGCGCGGAGAAGGGGTGCAGGCGTACCAGAGAGGAAGAGGTCGCCGCCGAGCAGCGGGACAACTCGGACAACAGCGTGTGAGTGAGCCCGGGGGCGGGCCGGGGGCGGCCATCCCACCACCCCGCTAACACCCGGGGGCTCCGGCCCCAGCGCCCTCGCTGCCTACCCAGAAGTAACCTTTTGTCCTCCCTCCCTCCCTCTCTGCGCGCCTTGACAGTGTAGAGGATGCCAGCCATCAACATCGAGGACCTGAGCGAGAAGGACAAACTGAAAATGGAAGTGGAGCAGCTCCGGAAAGAAGTGAAGCTGGAGAGGCAGCCGGTGAGCGGGCGCGGAAAAGGGGCTCGAACCTGCTCAGCCGCCGGGGCGGACGGCGGGGCCAGGGCTGGAGCGGGGAGCAGCCCGTTACTCGGCGCGCGGAGGTGCGGGGGCTCATGCGGCGTCCAGGGGCACGTCAGGCGGAGCCGGGGGGCGGCGAGGCTGCGGGAGCCGCTCATCCGGAGAATCTTGACTGTTTTGGGACGGCCGCGGTTTGCACCGACGGGGCCTGCCACCCACTTTTTGGTCAGGGGCCGGGGACAGCGCTGTCGGTATGGCACCGCTAACACCGCATAGGAGCGCCGGTCCCTCCCGGAGATGACTATGGAGCGGTGGGGAAGGAGCGCACCATGCCTGGGATCAGGAGCCCCGAGGGGCTGGCACGGGCCCGCCGGCCATGGCTGGTCCCGAGGTATTTGGCACCCTTTGACTTCCCCTCCCCGCGAGTCCCTGGAGCCCAAGGCCGGCACAAGGCAGCCTTGCCAGGCGAGGGAGGAGCGCGTGTCGTTGTGTAGACAGAACGTGCTGAGGACCTGCCGGTGCTAGAGGATGGGTGCTGTGCGGCGGGAAGTCCTGCGGCTCCCCCACTCCCTGTCCCGGCCCGCAGCGCTTCCCCCCTTCCCGTGCTGTGCAGTGAGCCCGTGCTTCCTGCCCGGACGGAGGGCAGGAGCCAAAGGCCTGCCGGTGCGGAGCCGTGGCCTATCCAACGTTGTCCCATAGAAACGTTGTGCTTTAGATATTTACACTGATTGTTCCTTTCCACAGGTGAAGTACTTTCCAATTAAATGTTACGCGTTTGTACATTTTCTACAGATGAAAGACAAATAACTGATCTTGCTCCACGATTAAATTAATATTTTTTTCTTCTTTCTCTTTCTTTTTCTTATTCCTAAATAAACCCATCTAGTTAAGACTAAACTCACATTTGTATGTGGGAAACAGTGGCTATAGTCACACTCATTACATTGCAGGTGTAGGTGTTTAGCCCAGAAAAAAAGAATGCCAGAGTTATGTTTTAGCTGTGAGTTACGTATCAGTGATTGTAGACATTATGATGTAGTCTAAAGCTCCAACAGTACTGAGGGCTTGACATTGAAGTACTATAGATAGCAATATCCCTCAGAGAGTTCCCAGGCAACTGAAATATACACAGCAGGAGCTAAAGGCTTTTAAGAAATAACAATAACAGCAACAACAGATATTTTAAATTCACCTGTAGTAAAGCACAGACAGCATGCTCAATTCTACCTGTGCATTGTAACAGAAGTTTCACTGTGAGAATGAAATCTGTGTTCCCATCACCACAGTCCCCTGTGTGGTTGTTACAGGGACAGGAAAATGAAGAAGCCATACTTATGTTATTATCAGAAGTAAAAACTTTAGCCAAAGTTTTCTTGATGCCTTCCTATACCTTTACAGCTCAAAAAGAAAGTGTCTTTTGACTCATGATTTGAATAAAAATGTCTGAATAAAAATGCAGGCTTTTCTTTCTTATAAGTGAGAGTGATCCTGGTAGTGTTGATTGAAGTAAAACAAACCCTGGTCTTGCACAGACTTTGTAGCACAACTGTACTATGGTATAATGTGCTCCAGTTTGAATGAACAGGGTTTGCAGGGCACAGAAGAGTAAGACGTGTAATAAGGTCCAAATTCTTTGCTCTAAGGCAGCTAGATGTTATTTTATGCACTTTTTAACTGGGAATTAATTCTGCTCTTTCTGATGGCTTAAAGACTAAATTTGCACAGGCCGTGCTCTGTTGTCTGTGATACAGCAGGTAAATTCACTGGTTCTCTTGTTATAATTTTACCTATGAAGTAGAATATAATTAACGATGAAGGCAAGGGGCCTTAAATTAGCAATACTAATCACCTAGTAGCCTGGCCAGCAGCTGGTTCCTGTTGCTGACTCTGCACAGCTGAGGGACTGAGGGTAGGACAGGAGGAGGTGAGGACAGAGCAGGAGCGTGTTCTCAGGCATGTCAGGTGTTCAAGCTTCTAAGGTCAGTTTCTGCTGACACAAGGAAAGGAAACAAGAGATGTGTGTGGACAAGTAATATTTGAAACTAGTGAAGTTTGCTTGTGCACTTTCAGACTCCCCAGATACTGTTGCTACATCTGCTCTTGTCTCAGTGAATAGAAAATAAACACAGTGCTTCTCCACAGGCAGGTTCTGTGCAGGCTTACCTACATCAGTTGCCGTTTGCTATGAATGAGATGCGAAGTGTTATGCATATCACGTTCTGTCATGACACAATAGACTGTTTTATTAACTATAGCTCAAAACAACCCCGGGTAACCTGTAAGTACATATATTGTCTTTCCCAGGTCTTTACTCTCATTCAAAATGCATCGTTGGTGTAGTAGAACAATGGAGTGAGAATTTGTATTTCCACAGAAAAATCATTGCTGAATTTTTTGTTTGGAAAAAAACATGTAAAGCCATAAATACTTCGAAGCTGAATTGAAAGTTACTGACTCTGAAACCATTGACTGTAAGTCATGTTGATGCTGAGGTAGACTGTGATCCACAGCTTAATAAAATTACATTGGATAATTAAGAAAAATGCGTGTTTAACTGCTGTTCCAAGCACATAAGTTCCCAAAGATACTCACGCGTTCTGTGAATATCAGGCTGTGAAAAAAAAGAGGAAAGAAGCTGCGTCTACATGTGCCTAGTGCTAGGTCTGTAATCTGGTGTTTTATGCTCGGCGGGAAAGTAAATGAGAATGAAGGATGTGAATTTACGGGTTTTCTCCTCTGATGTGCGTTAGTTCCCGTCATAACGCAGCTACTTCTCTGTCCTTTCCTTCGAGGTGTCCAAGTGCTCTGAAGAGATCAAGAACTACATTGAGGAGCGGTCGGGCGAGGACCCGCTGGTGAAGGGGGTTCCCGAGGATAAGAACCCCTTCAAGGAGAAGGGCGGCTGTGTCATCGCTTAGAAGAACGGCCCCCGCGCCTGCCCCCCGAGCAGACATTCCTCCCGTACCCCTTCGGAGTCACTAGAGCGTCCCCGCCGCTGTCGGTCCGTCTTGAGCGAGCGCAGGAGCAGATTTATTTTTATTTTCTGTTTCTCCTTACAACAAATACAGAAGCCTGTCGGAAAGCTGCCGAGTCCCGCGCCGGCCGCTCGGCAGGGACGGCTGTGCCCCGCTCCCCGAGGACCTGGCTCCTGTCGCTGCGCGGTGCCCTTTCGCCACCCGCTTGTCGGTCGCTTCATGGCTGTTCGTTGGCATTAAAGAAAACCTGCCTGTAACCCGAGAGCTGCCGTGGCTTGCTGCGGGGCAGAAAGGAACGGGAGGAGGGAGGAGACGGGGCGGGGTAGAGGCTCCCGGGGCTGCCTTGCCTTTGGAGCGGAAGAGGCTTTGTCGGCCTTTGCCCTTGCCTTCGGAGACCATGGCACTGCGGGGCAGCGGGCGCTGGGCGCGCTTGGGCTCGGCCCTGCGGGGCAGCAGCTCGGGGCCGCGGCACGGCGGGGCCACCCCGCAGCACCGCGACTTGCGGGCGGCCCTCAGAAAGGTACCGAGAGGGGACCGGGGGGCGTCGGACCCGTGGGACACCCGGCCTGGTGCGGGGAGAGCGAACCAGGGCAAGGGCAGCGAGCCGTCCGGAGCGGCTCGGGGTGTGCTTAGAGACGTCCATTTCCCTCTGGCAAGGCCAGGAACGGAACCATGTGTGTCACCTGCCTGTGACCTGCGGGGTGGCAGAGCCCTTCCCTGCAGGAGGCTCGGGCCGGAGGGACGGGGTGTGCTGACCCCCGGTCTCTGCACCCGTTCTGGTGGGGAGTAATGGGAGGCTCCTGCAAAACTAAATCATAGGTCCAGAGGAAAAGAGGCATTGCTGGTAAGGTAACGGGTAAATTAAATGGCAGCCTGCTAGTAACTCTGGTACTGGCAAACTCTGTGTATTCCCATCAGCCAGCCCAGTGTCACCTTCAGAACACCGTGGAGTTATTAAGAGCACCTGCCAAAGGCACGAATCAGCCACTGTGATGGCAGGGAGCCCTGGAATGGTGCATGCTGCAGGCCCAGGGCAGTGGTGTGTCAGAGACATCCACCCTTAAACTGTGAACCGCTGACAGAGGCGCTGAAGTTCCGTAACTCCAGGGGAGGTTTAGGCTGGATGTTAGGAAGTGCTTTTTCACGGAGTGATCTCTCAGTGGAGTGGTCTACCCAGGGAGGTGGTGGAGTCGCCATCCCTGGAGGTGTTTAAGAAAAGACTGGATGAGGAACTCAGCGACATGGTCTAGATGATGGGAGGCTCAGAGGGATGGACCGTGGTGCCCATGTGTCCGGAGTTGTGGGTTCAATCCCTGTGTGGGCACTCGCTTGGGAGTTGGACTAGATGATCCTTGTGGGTCCCTTCCAGCTCGGAGTAACCTGTGCACCTGTGAACTACTGCAAGGAGTAAATAGCAGATGGCAACCTCATGGGAGCAAACAGTAAGTAGGTTTACAAGAAGGCAATAGGGAGTGTAAGGACTTGTCCCAGATTTACCTGTATTTAAGTTTAGACATTCTAGCTGGTAGAGCAATGCTCTGCTGTAGATTTTTAAAACAGTATGCTCTGGATTGCCAGAGATTGAATCTTTTTAATGTGAATTTGGAGCTGTTCTGTTCTATCTTTCATAGATGTTTGAAAATTATTTGCAGAATCTTATATTTCCATGGACAAGTTTAACTTTTCCAAATTTCACCTCTTCCCCAGTTCACTGTGGACAAAAAATAGTGGAGCTACTTCCAAGTCTTGTGATGTTTACCTCACATTTTTGGTTTTTTTTAGGCATTAACTTTCACACTTCCACTGTGAAATATCCCAAACCAATTCAATTAATCAATGTGAGGCCTGTTATCATTGAGCTTTAGGAGTTTGGGGTTCATCTTCTGTGTCAAAAAATATAGAAACCAGAATAGTAAGGGAAAGAGATGCCTGACCAGTTTCTTAGTAAATTAGTTCACAGAATCACTGAATATTCTGAGTTGGAAGGGACCTTCAAGGACCCATCATTGAGTCCAACTCCTAAGTGAATGGCCCATACAAGGATTGAACCCATAACCTTGGTGTCATGAGTACCATGCTTTAACCATCTGAGCTAATCTTGGGGTCATCTTTTTTTTTTTTTTTTTAACCTAACTCCCCATCCCATCATCCCATTATCTAGACCATGTCACTGAGTTCCTCATCCAGTCTTTTCTTAAACACCTCCAGGGATGGCGATTCCACCACCTCCCTGGGCAGACCATTCCACTGAGTGATCACGCTCTCTGTGAAAAACTTCTTCCTGACATCCAGTCAAAACCTCCCCCTGCACAGCTTGAGGCCATGTCCTCTTGTTCTGGTGCTGGCAGCCTGAGAGAAGAGATTTACACCCACTCGACTGCAATCTCCCTTCAGGTAGCTGTAAACAGCAATGAGGTCATCTCTTCTCCAAGCTGAACAACCCCAGCTCCCGCAGTTGCTCCCCATAGAGCTTGTTCTCTGGTCCCTTCACTATCCTGTCATCTTCTCTGGACCCTTTCAAGCCTCATTAGTCTTAATTCTTGGACCCTTTGCAAAGCAGAAGTAAAATGACAGAGAAAGAATCAGTAGAAGAAGTTGGAAATTAGTCCTCCTCTCTCACCTGGATCAATAGTGCAGAATTTTCTAGCTAATTAACTTGTATCAAATTTGTGTGGATCCCATCTGGAACGAACCTTTGTATAGCTGTGTATCTGCAGAGCTGTCTGCCCAATGTCCTTGTTCTGCACCACACTGCTCCCCATTACCTGCTTGGGCACTACAAATGCATTAATGAAAAATCAGTGTCCTGAAACACAGAGGACAAGGCCAGGCAGCCTGAAGACCCTGGTCAGGAAGATTTTACAAGTCCTGCTTCTTTATCATGGATAGGTTAAGGCACACATTGTAGTGAATCTGAAGTGTTTAGGGCTGTGTGTTTACTGAGGGATGAGATGAAGAGTGGGGAAACGTAGCTATGGTGTTAGTGTCTGCTGGTGCAGTGTTTGCGGTTCTGCTGTGTGACACAATGCATTTTTTAACAAAAATTTTCCCCTCCATTGTTTTTATGTCACTCACACCTGTTGAAGTGCAGCTCACTTTGCTCTGCCTGGGTTGGTTCAGTGCAGATATAGTGAATCCCCACTGCATTGCGACCTCTCCATTATGACCCTGCCCATTTGCGAAGCAAATTTTTTGCAATTTTGATTCAGCCGTCTGCGAGTTTAGCCAGCCGACACATGCGCAGTGCCTCTGCTCTGCTGAGGGGTGGTGCCGCGGTGCCTGTGGGGTGGGACTCACTCCACCCTGTGAGGAGGGGGCTTGCAATGGTGGCACTGTGCCCTGGGCTGACCTGGAAAACTGCCCCACGAAAGTGAGGCAAGCGAGGTTGGGCAAGCACTGTGTGCTGGGAGGGGGCAGCTGTCTCTGCCCGGTGCGGTGCGGCCATGGGGCCAGTATGCCTCGCAGGGGCTGCTGACGTGGGCTGCCAGTGCGGCGTGGCCGCGGGGCTGGAGTGCCCAGGTGCAAGCGCCAGGGTCAGGGTGGAGGGGAAGTGGCGCGGGGTTTGGGCTGTGGGCGCGCAGTCATGGCAGCCCAAAGAGGTCCACAGATTCTTGGGGGTGGGGGGGGTGTCTCCCGAGTCAGAGTGGGCTCAAAAATGGTTCCCTTTTCTCCCCCGTGCTCAGAATGCCCAAGGGGAGAAGCAGAAAAGTGCCCGCAGCTCTCCAGAGTGCCGGGGAGTGGAGCACCCCATGCATATTAACGACCTGCACTTCTTTGCGAATTTCACTTTTCGCGAGGCCCGTGGCCTGACCCGTTCCTTGCGAATGACAGGGTATAACTGTAATTGCATCATGGGCTGAGAATGTGATGCAACATTTATTGCATAAAGCCCTGTGATGATTATGTTGTAGAAGAAATCACAGGAGCAACAAAAACCTGATTTTTTTCGTTGTGCTATATTTAAAAAATGCTTATGTAGCATTTATTTTAGATTTGATCTGATCATATAGAGTAAAAAGGAAAATCATTAGTTTATGTCAGATCCAGTCAGATGATGTTCTTTCAAAGCTTCTAGCAATCAGTGTTTGTTCTGCCTTGAGTTAACTCAAAGCAGACTTTAGGATAGACTGGAAAGTAAAGTCTTTGGGAGAAAATAGCCACTCAAGATCTGTGACAGATTTTAACTATACCTGTTATATAATCTATGGCATTCTTTCCAATAGCTAAATCCAAATGCAACTATCAGACAAACCTCAGAAATGAGCAGTGCAATTCCACAAATGAGAACTGTTATTTTTTTTTGGTCTCCACTAGTTTTATTTTTTAGTATATTAAGTATTTTTGTGGATATATAATTTTCCAATTGTTCTGAGCAGGATGAGGAAGAGACTTATAATTGAGGGGGCTGTTTTTAGCAAGGGTATTGAAATGACTCTGTGCGTAGTTTCCTTTACAACTTTATAGGTCACCACCCTTCCTCTTGGAAATCAGAAATGTAATTTTTTTGAACCTGTTGGACAATGCTTGCAGCACACTGATATCCTAAGGCTTGCTGAAGTAATTAAATTACAGCGTAACTGGTTTGAAGGAAAAATGTTTAACCTACTCTCTGTGTGTATGCATAACAGTGTTTGTATACATACAGGACATATCATGCTGTCCGTTTTTCTTTTTCTCTTATATTAGTGGAAAAAAGTTTGGGAAATAGGGAATTTTTACATATATCTTGCTGGAGTCACATGTAACAGTGTGGTCAGTCAGACTAGGGAAGTTATCCTCCCCCTGTACTCGGCGCTTGTCAGACCACATCTTGAGTGCTGTGTCCAGTTCTGGGCTCCCCAGTTTAAGAAGGATGTTGAACTGCGTGAGGGGGTCCAGAGAAGGGTGACAAGGATGGTGAAAGGGCTGGAGGACAAGCCCTATGTATTGAAAACTTCAGTTGCAAGAGCAAAAAAAATGGTCATTTGTTCAGTTCTGTATCACTTTCGCAACTCAATACAAGTAGCCGGAATACTATACAAATAGCCAGATCTTCCAGTCATCCAAGAAACTTGTTTGACCAAGATGGGTGTCTAGATTGGCCCAGCACACATTTTTGCTCTTGTAGGTCTACCCTGGTTTAAATCCACCTGCCCTCAGATCCTAGGAATAGCCATGCTCTCAGCACTGACCTTTTCTCACTGATTTTGGGATCGCTCCTTTTCTGCCGTGGTCTTTGATAGGCCGGTTGAAGGGTTTGTGGTTGGGAGGATGCAGGGTCTGTCAACATGCTCAGGTCTGCACAGGAGGGATTTGCCTTTGCAAGTGTTTTAGGAAGAAGAATAGGGAGGGAGGAGTGGTTGGCTAGGATGATGTAGGATGGCAGCTGGAGCTGCTCATTCCTGAGGAAAAGGTTAAGCTAGGCTCAGCTCCTGGGTCTTGGACTATACCTTTCATTTTCTTAGTATAGTGATGAAGATACGTGCCCCCTGCTTCAGCAGTGGAGCTCCCAGATATGTGCCAAGAGATGTGCACATAGTGGAGGGCAGCTCACGCTTTTGCACTCCCTGTCAGACAGGTAGGGTTTTGATATTTCATTAAGTGTTGGCAAAAACTTTGTGGTTGATTCTGGCTTTGGATTTTTTTGTTTCCTGAAGTAAAAACTGTAGCCAGATATATGGGATCAAGAGATTACCAGTATTCAAACTTCTAAATCAGGAATCAGCTTTGCTTTATGTGTTAGGTATGTTACAAGGAACTGTGTTGCAGTGAAAGGGAAGAAAGAAACACTATGATTTAAACAAGGCATGTCCAGTTACTGACAAGTCAATAAACCAAGCAAAACTGCAGAATACTTGTAAAGTGCATGCTTTTTTTTATCATGAAAAATCAGATCTTGTAAAGATAGATGAGGACAGTTTTGTTTTATTATACAGTGAGAAGCTGCCAACTCTTACGCCGCTAGGAATTTTTGTTCCACTATTTTTTTTTCCTATGAGAAAGGGAAAATTTCATTTAGTAACATTGTTCCTGTATTTTCTGATCGCTGTAGTCTTTGTTACCCAGTGGTGTAGTAGATTGTATGATTACTTTGTTTCCTGTGGCACAGCTTAATTGAAGGTATAAAAAGGAATGGTGCTGCTCTGATTAATCAGATTAATTCCTGTTCCAGCCTTACATTTTCCAGCTATTAGGAAAGTCTTCTGGGTTCTCCTGTTTTTTTCCCCATATATAAGCCTACTGAATACTGGTTTAAAATCCACTGGAATCTTCTCTGGAAGCTCAGTCCTGTCCACAGCTGTGTGCAATGGCAGTGAGAAACCCAGGTGGGAGCCAGGCCTGTTCACTGTCACTTTACAGCAGTGAGCAGAGAAGTAGAAGTATCCAAAAGATATCTGAGGCACTAGTAATGATGCCCCTTTGAACTGGCTTTATAGTGCTAATATTTGTTTAACGGGGTTATTTTTAACCAGTTGTGGTCATTAGGGAACATGTTGCCTCTGTTTCTGCAGCTAATGTCACTGGAGACTAAATGATTGCCTCTTCTGCTGGGGCATCAACCGTGTCAGATCCAGGCTTGCCACCACAATTCTGGGGGACCCAGGTACTGGGACAGCGCCTGACTTCTGCTGGGTCTCCTAGCGTGTGTCATGGGCACTGTAGGCACAGAAGCAACTACTATCCATCCTGCCAGCTCTGGGGGGGGTGCTCACAAGTGCAGGAGGGACAGCAGGACCTGACTTTGCCCACTATGTGCCATAGACATTCTCATCAGTAAGGTGCCATGGCAGAAGCTCATCTCTTCCTAGCCTCTCTAGGGCTTGTCCTCCAGTCCTTTCACCATCCTTGTCGCCCTTCTCTGGACCCTCTCAAGCAGCTCAACATCCTTCTTAAACTGGGGAGCCCAGAACTGGACACAGTACTCAAGATGTGGTCTGACCAGCACTGAGTGCAGGGGAAGGATAACTTCCCTAGTCTGACTGACCACACTTTTCCTGATACAGGCCTTCTTAGCCACCTGGGCACACTGCTGGCTCATATTGAGTTTCCTGTCAATCATTACTCCTAAATCCCTCTCCATTTCACCACTCTCCAGCCACTCATCCCCCAGTCGATAGCGATGCATGGGGTTGTTATGTCCAAAGTCAAAAACCCGGCACTTAGTCATGTTAAATCGCATACTGTTGGAGTCTGCCCATTCCTCTAGTCTGTCAAGGTCCCTCTGAAGGGCCCTCCCACCCTCCAGCAGCTCGACATTTGCCCCCAGCTTGGTATCGTCTGCAGACTTGCTGATGATGGACTCAATTCCCTCGTCCATATCGTCAATAAAGATGTTGAACAGTGCTGGGCCTAACNAAAGAAGGTATTAAGTATTTCTGCCTTTTCCTCATCACTACTTACTATGTTCCCTTTTGCATCCAATAAGGAGTGAAGGTTCCGGTGAGTTTCTTTGGAGATGCATGCCCTGCGGAATCTCAGATGGAGACCAATGCGTGGGAAGTGGGCAGCTGCTCTTTGGATGCTTAAGACCCTGTCCTGGTTTGACCCTGGCTGGATGCCAGAGACTCACACACAGCCTCTCCTGGAGGAGAAAAACTGGAAAATAAAACTGGTCACAGGCAAAAAAGCAAGGCAAACTGCAAGTAAAGAATAAAAAGGATTTATTTATTAACTAACAAGATCAGAACTTATGTGAGAAGTGTCATTTAAAAGGCAACTTTTCCCCCACCCCTCCTTCTCTTACAACAGATCTGTTATTCCCTTTTTTCACCAGGAGACAAAGGGGGAACGGGGATAGGGGTAAAACCAGGCTTGTTGGTATTTCTGACCAGATACAGGGTAGGAACCATCTCTCTGCCCTTTCATAAAGTTCTCTCTGTCTCTCTCTCTAATGAGAGGTAAAGTCTTTCATGACCCTTTCCCAAGTGAGATCTCGACCTGGGGACGACAGTTCTTCCATCCTCTGTTGTCCGAGAATCACTGCACAGGATGCAGTGTTTTAAGTGCTATTCTGCTGCTTCATATATGAGCCCATCCCAAAGTAAATGGTTCCAATCCTACCACAATGCAGAAGATGTCTGTCCAAAGGATCTCTGCTGAGCTCTCAGCTCCAGGCTTGTATTTCTGGGCTCCGAAAGACATCTGCAGCTTTTTGCATGGTCCTCTATCTTCAGTCGTGGCTTCAGGTGGATTTCTGCATCACTGGTTCCTCTCTCTCTCTCCATAGGTTTGCACCATGGTCCTTTCTACAAACAGCAGCGGTATGCCTGGAAGAACATTCCTACCCCTTCTCTAGTAGGCCTGGGGGGGGCCTTCGTAGTTTCCACCTTCTTACACACATCCTGACCTGGCACTCTACATTTTACTACTAAGTTTTTTTTCTTCTTTCCCAAATATATTTGTTCACAGAGATGTCTCTATCTCTATAACCTTGAATGCCAGGGCAGCGACTGAGGCCCAGGCAAGAGCTGAGCTGTTAACCCCCTCGCTGCCAGAGCAGCAAAAAACCTAAACCAGGACAGACTCCCCTGGGGAGCAGCTGGGAAGACCTGCACTGGCTGCACATGAAGCCAGCCAGGCACTCGTCAAAGTGGTCCTGGCTGCCTTCCACCCATGGGGCAGGTTTTGGTGTCCAGGTTTGGTAGCACCCAGGGGTGGCTCATGGGTTTGAATACCTCAGCATCTTTCTAAAGCACTACATCAACCTCAGCACCCGTATCACTGTGATGTGAGTTGTCTCACTGTGAAGTCATTGCTGCCAGTGGTTTTTATTAAAACTACTACGAGAAATGTTGTTTTGCAGGCTGCTAATTATTTTCTTTATTTATTGCTGGCATTGAAGGCCAAAGGCTCTCTGGTCTGTTACCACTTTTTCCACTCAATGTTATGCTATTGTCTAGATATAACCACTGAAAAACTATAATTAGGGCTTTGTTGCTTATTTATTTGCTTTTTACAGTAAAGATCATGAGGCCTATGTTAGTCAATATAAGAGATGGAGAGAGATGATAATTACTGAATAAGTCAAACAGTATATTTTTCAGAATTTGCTGAGTGAAAAAGTGATTTTTGTTACAAACAACAAAGTATATTTATTTCAGTAGCCACCTGGAGGACTGAAATCAGCCATATATGGGCTGAAATTCTCCAAAGAATGTGCAATAAATAGATAGTTTAGAAGAAGGTTCTGCAGGGTCTCAAGAACAGAGTAGTTTGCGAGGGAGGTGATGCTTTTCCAGCCCAAGGAGTAGCTAACTCCACAGGACTTGTTTATTTAGTGTGGAGAGAAGACTAAGAGGAGTAAGTTCTTGAAAAAATAAATTATCTCTTCATGAAACAGCATAGCGGTAAAATCATGGTCAAAGATTGAAAACATTACCTTTCTATTGGGACCTGGTTCTTGTTTTGGTAGGGTTCAGTTTAGAGGAGGGATATTTCCATTTAGAAACCTTGTGCTAGTTGACTCAGGTGCGTGGTGCACTTGGCTGCATGGCAGAAGCAGCCAGTGCCAACTCCTGATTTGCCTGGTGGAGGTAGAGGTGGGTAGGATACAACTCACTCCTTTTGACAGTTATTGAAACTGTCTGCCTCATGCTGGGCCAGTAGGCAGCAAAAACATTCTTGCCTATTTTGCTTCCTTCCTATGGCCATGGAGATTTGGGATTTTGTGGAATGAAATGTCCAGCCCTTGTGCTCTGAAACCTGAAAGCATTGATGGATGTAGGGGCTGTACTCCAGATGTGCTTTGCTCACAACAGCTGGATGGGAAGACAGCAGACTGAATTGAGCAAGGACAGTAGCCAGGCAGCTTAGGACATTGACTTTTGGAAGGTGTGCAGCAGTAGCACAGCCGAGAATTACCCAGGGACTAGACTTATAAATTCTAGAGAAGACCATGTTTTTCCACTGTGTGTTCTGTCAGACCCTACTGAAGTCTAAATACAGACTGGACATAAGTGCCCCGAAGAGCACTGACTTCCTTGAGTGTGTTTCAGGTAAAGGGAGAGGCAATTAAGTCTCTCCTGTTTGCATGTCCTGGTACTGTGTGTCATTATCGCAAACAGATCATCAAACTTTTTTGGGAAGTCTGTCTGAGGATAATCCAGATTTTCCTTCCTGTCACTTTCTAGAAACTGTACCCAAAAAGGTAACAAATGATGAGGGAAAACTGCCATTTTCATAGGTCTCAGAGAGGCTATGAAACCAGTCCTGGTGGCTTCCTGTTTTAGTAGTTGTAATTGCTAAAAGAGTTATTTATATTTGGCTCATTATATTTATTGTAATAATTGTGGGTAGGTGCAGAACAGTAATATCCAACAGGAAGAAAAGAATAGGCTTTCAAATTTTCCCCTGCATGTTTGGAGTTTTTTTTCGTTAAATTGCAATTTTTAGGCAAAAGTAGTCGGAGGTGTTTGTGTAGGAATGTCAGTGTTAGTAACTTCTAAAATTTATTTTTCTAATCTAGATCATTGACAAGGAGATTAATCCCTTTGTGGACAAGTGGGAAGAAGAAGGACATTTCCCCGCACATAAAGTGTTTAAAACCCTGGGACAGGCTGGATTCCTTGGTGTGGATAAGCCAACAGGTAGGAGAGTGTGTAAGTCCTGAGTATTGATGCTGATGGTGATAGGCTCAATATATTATCTCAGTTTGCTCCTGCCCCAGATTGAAACATGGGTTGGAATTCAGTGCAAAGTTTACTTATATTCCTCGGTCACATACATGGTGATTGCCAACTCTGGAAATACAGAAAATAATACTGCCAAATTCTCAAGTTGCTATTCTTCAAGTATAAATCTTAAAGCATGTGACTGTTATTTTAAGATCTATGAAATTAATGTCACTTCAATTTTCAACATAAGAGCTATATAATAACTTCTTTTCTGGATCCAGGCACATATGGAATAATCCAAATCTGCATTAAAGAAACCACAGTTTGAAGGTATTGGAAGTGTTTTAAGATTTGGCCTATGTATTATATTTCCTGAACTTGAAACCTCTACTTCATTGTAATTTATTCTGTCTCACCCTTTAAAGGATGAGGTTAGTGTGAGTTTTAGGCCATTATTCCCTACACTGTCTTTAATGCACTATTCTAGCCCACAGGAGACTGAACAGAATGAGAACATGATGACGCACAGAGAAAGTTTTGTGTGTACATGTATATACCAATATATATGTGTGTGACTCAAACAGTCAAGAAGTCCAAAGGAATTGGAAATATTTCTGCTCTTCTCCTGAAATGCATATTCCACTCGTTGGTTGGGTTTTTTTTTATATACGTATAATGCGGATGTGTTTTCTTTTCAAATGCTACCATTGCATATTTGTGTCAGAATTCTCTGGATTGCCCCCACCCCTCCACCTCCATTTTCTTACTCATGGTTAAAAAGTGTAAAACAAAACCAGGTTTTCACAGGCAACCCTTTTGCAATTATGCTGAATTCAGAGCAGTTCAAAAGGAAAGTGTTTGAACAGTTAACTGTAGACAGTTGTCGATATGGAGCAGCTCACACAACCTGAGCTGTGCCACACCACATCATTTTGTTGCCAAGGGACAGCATTCTGAGGAACAAATCATGTTGTTTTACCACTTACTTTCAGAAGAAATTTTTCCTCTTGAAATAAACTTTCATATTCTTATATATAACAACATAGAAGGCTTTTCCCTAGCTGTTCACCTGTTGGAGCTTAGAGAACTGTTTAGCTATGATTGTCTGACAAATCCAATTAGGTCTGAGTTGGTATTTGTTTACAGAAGTGCTGACAGTTTGAGATTATACTTCAGATCTGTTTAAAGGACAAATAGGATTATTGGGGGAGAGAGAAAACCACCTCTACCTTCTGCTATAATTGTTTGATTGGCAGATTTTAATTGCATCTCAGTGGGGTCTCCTTTGCACTGCTGATATTCTTGTTGGTTGTAGTGATGGTGCACTGCACTGCTGACAGATTACAGTCCTGTTTTATTATATTCATTTTGGGGCATGCAGAAGCTTCAGCTGGGGTAAGGAGCCTCAGTGCTGAGTGTGATGTGCATAAAACGTGGAAGTTTTGTTTACAAAACAGCTAGGATAAGAATTAAATGGAGTGAAATCCAGTGAAGAAGGGACTTGTGGAAGTAAAGTTGGGCACAGAAAGTTGCATGCACTGGCTGCACCTGTCATACTCATGTTTAAGACTACTTTGGCTTTGATGCTTGTATCTAGCTGTTAATGTAATTTATTTGGCCGCTGCTGCTGCATTTTATGAAAGATATAAAAAATTCTCAGCAACTCCTACTCCATCTCAATTCATCTTCTGGAGAAAGGTACATCTCGATCTCTGCATTACGACCCCGTCCATTTGCGAGGCAGAGGTACCCGGCCCGACACATGCACAGTCGCTCTGCTCCGCTGAGAGGCGGTGCCGCGGTGCCTGTGGGGCGGGACTCACCCCGCCCTGCGGGGAGGGGGCTCGCAATGGTGGCACCGTGCCCCTGTCCCTGAATGGGGAAACTGCCCCACGAAAGTGAGACAAGCGAGAGGGAGCAAGCGCTGTGTGCTGGAAGGGGGCTCTGTTCCCCCGCCCTCTGGGACCAACCTGAGACACCCATCTCCCCCACCCTGTGGGCTTCTCCGGGCTGCAGTGAGCGCACTCCCACAGCCCAAACCCCATGCCGCTTCCCCCCTCCCTCCCTCCTCGACCCCGGTGATAGGGTGTCCACCGCAGACACCACACCGGGGTCAGGGTGGGGAGGGCGCATGACGTGGGGGCACGCATTTCTGCAGCTCACAATGGCGTTTNGTCCCGTTCTTCGCAAATGAGGGGGTGTATCTATATTGTTAGGTACCAAAATGCACCAACTCCTGGTGGTTCGATGATGTAATAGCATCAGGTACAGCCTGAAAGTCCTGAAACTTTCTGGCGGTGGTAAGTGAAACTGTCAGGCGTGGGACAGCACACTCTCAACAGCATGACTTCAGCAAAGCCCAAAATTCCTTATCTTTCACACTTCTATGAAGTGCTTATGTTTGCTGTATCATTAGTGTGTACTGGTGTTGTGGTTTAGGGGGTTTTCTGCTGCTCTGGCAGCGAGGGGGTTAACAGCTCAGCTCTTGCCTGGGCTCTCT
>WEKX01007980.1:184332-227815 GCA_013390025.1 Pitta sordida
CTAAATGATGTTTCCTTTGCAGTTCTGATCTTGTTAGTTAGAAAATAAATCCTTTATATTCTTTGTTCTTTATATTCTTTATATTCTTGCTTCTTTTGCCTGTGACCAGTTTTATTTTATTTTCCAGTTTTATTTTCCAGTTTGTTTTTTTTCTAGTTTTCTCCTTCAAGAGTGGTTGTGGGTGAGTCTCTGGCATCCAGCCAGGGTCAAACCAGGACAACTGGAAATAGTAATTAAAATAAAATCAAGAGATATGCCTTTTATGCCCTGCTCAGACATTTCTGTTATTTAAGTGTTGTGTGCAGAGGAAGAGAGGTCTTAGGAGATTTAGGAGCAGTCGGCAGACTTGGAGGGATGTTGTGGGAGGTCTGGAGAAGAGAAGTTAAATTGATTTGAGGAGAGTGATTGTAATACAGAGCAGTGTGAGTAACAGCCTGCCCTACTTTCACTTTCCAGCACAAACCAAAATTGTAATTATCATACTGTATCTCTTCAAATCCAGAGCATAAAACATTCTCTTCAAAAACTACAATTTTTTAAAGTTAATTCACTTTAGTAGCAGCTGCAATTTTGAAATATAAGTTTTTTTGAAGTTGTTTTCCAAGAATATTCTCTGAAGTATGGAAGGTTTTTTTTCTGTAGAACTAATTTTGGAGTTTTCTAGTTGGGCAGAAAAGGGTAACAAACTTGTTTTGCTTAGATAGAAGGAAACATCTGTTGGATTTCATATTTGTTGAAAGTGGACTTTTTCCTGTGTAAACATCGTTCCCTTTATGAACAATGAGTTGCTTAATGGAGTCAGGCTTTTAAAAGAATGTGCATTACATGTATCCCTTATCACTGGAACCTTTCTCTGTGTGGAGAACTGATTTGGGGCACTATTTGTATTGCAAAGGTTCCACCAATTTCTACCATAGGGAGTTGCTGGCTACAGATTTTACAAAATTTCTCCTGTATATTTTTTCACAGTTGTTTACAATTACAGTGAATATTGGCTATAGTTCAGGATGTTAGTTGGAGTGGTCATGTAAACACTGTGGGCAAGGTCCAAACATACCCAAATAACTGGAGAATTCTTCATTAGATTTAACATATTACACTATCTGGTGAGTTCTCTGCCAGAGAAAGTGTCTTCTCTTTGAAAAATTTCTCTCCTCTGGTAGTTTTTACATAACTCAAAACCAGTGCATATCCTGGTTTTCCTTAGGTAAAAGTCTGCATCATTGTTATATTGGGAAAGTCTTCCTACTAGTAAAATACATACTGAACAGTGAAATAGTTAATTTGTCTTTTGTGTCTTTTTTCTCTATTAGAGAATCACTCAAGCCTGAAGTATTTAGTTTGAGGGAAACCCCCCCAATATCTCTATATACAGAGGGAAGGGAGGTGGGAGCAACGAGCTACATGGCCCGGCCATGGCGGTGTCCCATCCGGAATGCATTTAGTGTAAACTTGTGTGTTTGCACAGCTAGAATTGTTCTCCACTGGGTTGCAGGAGGAGGCCGCCATTGTGCGTGTTTGTGTGTGAGAGCAGGAGTGGGAGACACCTTCCCCCCATCCCCACGGCCCCCACAGATCCCCCTGTGGTGCCCACTGTTGCCGGGGCAGTGAAGGGAAGAGCGGCCCTGTGATTCCCACCTCCTGCACCTGCAGGGCAGCACCTGCACTCCCTCCGTGCTGCCCCGAGGGCTGAGACCACAGTGGCCCCCGGGGACTGGCAGTGCTGCCCTGTCCCTGGTGTCTGATGTCAGGCCGGAAGAGGAAGCCAGGTTTGCTGCCTTAAAAAACGTGAAAAAAAAAAAAAGAAAGGAAAAGAAAAGAAAAAACTCCACCCACTGCCCCCATGGGCACTGAGTGTGCTTGGACTGTTTGGGAGAATTAAAGATGGGAGAAACGCTTCCTTCTTCCAAGCGGCGGTGGCTGCCAAGGGACCATCGCTCCTCCTGGTGCTGGGAGGCAAGGGGCAGCAGCCCTGGTGCTGTGTGGGGAAGGGGTGGCACCAGGCAGGTGGGCATGCCAGGCTGGGTGGCATTAGCTCTTGTTGTTCCTAGTCACAAGCCCAGAGGGAAGGCTGTGCCTGGAATACAACTTTCCAGCTTCATCTTTCTCCAAGCGGCTGGCGCCAGGTGCCGATGGCCGTGGGCCATGGAAGGGGGCTGGGCTCTGTGGGTGTGTGGAGTAGGGAAATTCCAGGATGACCCAAGGAAGTTGATTCCTTGCACATGCCAAGGCTGGGGAAAAAAAAAAAAAGGGAAAAAAAAAGGGGGGAAAAAAAAGGAGAAAAGTGTCAGTTTAATAGTTGTGGCATCCCATCCTGGTCCAGTCTCAGCAATCCAGTGGTGGCAAGGAAAGGAGCCAGGAAGGGAGCCGCAAGCAGCCAATCCTGGTCCTATCCCATCCTGCGGCAGCGAGGGGAGGGAGCTGGGAAGGGAGATGTGAGTGGCCTGGCCGCACTGTTGTCCCTTCCCTGAGGGGGGATGGGGTGATGGGTGGGGCTTTATTGCATATTCATGAATTTGCTATCTTTGCAAATCACAGACTTCGCGGCACCAACCCGAACCCCTGGACCCACGAAACCCGGGGGCTCACTGTACTTAGCATTTTTCATTTATATTTACTGTATATTTTTCCATACGTTATAAAATTCTGGGTTATAAAAGTACTGACAGTCCCAAAACTAAGGGCAGAAAATACTAAGGTAGGCAGCAACAATGTTTTAAGCAGTCTTGATTGTCGGCCATTGTCTGCTTTGCTAAGGGAAGTGTGCAAGACATATTCTTTAAACTGTTTAATATGCACATTAGATGAGATATTGGAGTAAAAGCTGAAAAGATCTGTGTGGTCAGTTGTGATCTTACAGTTTAGGAATCAAAACATTGGCTATTGCTCAATTTTATGATGTGTTGTCAGAAACACAGGCCCAAAATGAACAGTTGTGTGCCTGCATAGGCAAATGCAGATCACACACACACAGAATATTATGAGTTGGAAGGGACCCACGATTATACGTAAGTTGTTTTTATCAGCTGACGCTAAAGTACAGGTATCCTGTAAAGGATGGGAGAAGAAGAGGGCAGTGTCTGCTCTCCTGCGTACTCACATAGCATCACTGTGAAACATGAGTGATGACAATGCCCACGGTGGGTATTTCATTAATGTTTTCATTGGCAGTACTGTAGGAATATTTAGATGAATGCATTAGCATTTAGAAAAATATATGACAGGCTTGTCAAAATAGTAGCCTTCATTTATTCCTATCAAAGACTTAACAGTGAACTTAGAAATATGTTCTTAAATATACACAAAAGCCAGGAAACTGTGGTAAGACTTGTACATGAATGGGAAAGTACAATTCTACACTATCTATCTCCTTCCCCTACTGCTGGGATATATGCTGGATCTGGGACTGGAGTAAGTAATAAGCAGTATGTTCTTTTCATTTGAGACAGATAAGCATTTAATGAATTAAGACAAATGTTTCAAATGATTGATTGCACTGCAGTTGGAAAATGGTGCAATATCTTTCCCTAAGAAAGCCTGTTTATTACAAGTGCCTGTGTGTTGAATGTGGAAATACAGGTCTAGACTATCCTCTAAAGTTCATTTTGTTGTTTTCTTCACAGTTATACATTTCTCTTGTACAGTGAGACCTTATGAGAGTCACTTGAATAATATGTGGGATTATTTTTTCCCCCTTCTGTAATACTAAGCCTTGTTATTATTATACGAGTAAAAGAGGAACCTGGGAGGAGCAGTGAATTCTGTCACTAGAAAGGGATTTAATCATCCAGGTGAACACAGGGTTTCATGGTATCTAATAGAATAACTGAAAGTTTTTCAGGTGTAACTGTGGATAGAAGCTAAAAGGGATATATTTGTCAGAAATTAATTCATTTGTCCTAAAACATTTCTGTATGGCAGCAGTGGACTAGCTTCAATGCTTGTGCTTGGTTTAGATTTAAGCATAGTCTGCTAAACTAATTGTTTGTTCTTTTTTGCACTTACAGAGAAGTGCAATAGTAGTTAATAGATAATAGTTGCACTCCAAAAGTTTGCAAGATAAGCTGTTGTGCCATGTTTTCAGACACCAATGAACATGTAGATCAGCACTCTGAGGTGTTTACCAGCTATCATGTATACCTGTTTGGCAATCAAGAAATTTGGTAGGCCTCCAAAAAAAAACAATAGACCAAATTGGTCACTGCTTTAATTGGATCAGTTTGGATTGGGTGGAAAGGGGTGGAAAGGGGTTTGGAGACCTTGATCAGATAAGTACTATGAGAAAATTTAGGTTCTTATCTGATATGCTTAATTTGATGGATTGGAATAATGGTCAGTAGGAATGGGGAAGTTATTCTTCCGCTATACTCCGCACTGGTCACACCACATCTTGAATACTGTGTCCAGTTCTGGGCTCCCCAGGTTAAGAAAGATGTTGAACTGCTTGAGACGGTCCAGAGAAGGGCAACAAGGATGGTGAAAGGACTGGAAAGCAAGCCCTACAGGGAGTGATTGCGGAAGCTGGGGTTGTTCAGCCTGGAGAAGAGGAGGCTCAGAGGTGACCTCATTGCTGTTTGCAAGTACCTGAAGGGAGGTTGCTGCCAGGCGGGTGTAAATCTCTTCTCTCAGGCTGCCAGCACCAGAACAAGAGGACATGGCTTTAAGCTGCACTGGAGGAGGTTTAGGCCGGATATTAGGAAGAGCTTTTTCACAGAAAGAGTGATCCCTCAGTGTAATGGTCTGCCCAGGGAGGTGATGGAGTCATCATCCCTGGAGGTGTTTAAGAAAGGACTGGATGAGGAACTAATTGACATGGTCTAGATAATGGGATGGGGATAGAGACTTAAGTTATAAAAAGAAAGAAAAAAAGATGATGACATGACCCTGAGATTAGCTCAGATAGATAAAATATGGTGTTCATGGCACCAGGGTTGTGGGTTCAGTCCCTGTGTGGGCATTCACTTAGGAGTTGGACTCAACAATCTTTGTGGGTCCCTTCCAACTCTGTGATTCTGTGTGTGGTGTCTCAGGAAAAGAGGTTTTTGTATGTGTACATATAAATTCTGTGTGGCTGAGAGGGTTCTTTTCCTCCTCCTTCGCTGTTGAGATATGCTGACAATTCAAGTCCCATCTGGCATCTTGCAAGTGCAAGATGAGATTCAATTGAAAGCAGTGGGGAGGGGACATTTTGTTTGCTGCATTTCACAAATCATCAGATATTTCTGATCCAACAAGAAACTGAGCACTTGAATTCATCTTTGGGGTTTTTCTCAACTCTGCACATGACTTGGAAATGGCAGTGCTTCATTCTTTGTGGCTGGTTGGGAAGTGCAGCAGTACCTCTGGGAATATCTTGTTCAGCTACCAACAGCAGTTTCATAGAAACAGAGAACAGACTTACTGAAGGACAGACAGTCTTTGTGGAAGAGATAATCTTCCTTTAAATGTTTTGTTGATAGAGGAATTGGATTATCTCCAGGGATTCTGCTTTTGTACTTGAGATAAGGCAAATCCTTAAAGTCACACTTGTGACTTTAATGCAGAACACAGCAGTACCTCATGAAGTTCAGGTATGCTTATACCAATACCTTACGGGCAGACATAGGATTTTATGAAATCTGGTATGAGTACCGCTGGTAGTTACAGGTTATGTCAAAATTATATTGAGGAGTAAATTTAAAATGCCTATTTCCTGGAGGAGGTCAGAAGTAAATGACTGGGAGCAAATTCTTACCCATGTATGTGTAATTAAGTGCTTGAGCTCTTGATGCACAGTTCTTTCATGACATACCTGCCATGCCAAATTCACTTCTGTGTATCACGGGCTTTGCACAAAACGTCAGGCTCGTGTAGTGTCTTGAAGCTGACTAGGAGCACTTAGACTGTGTAGAGAGGAGACAGTTACAGGCAGCTGTCCCTGTTCTGCCCTGAGCTATACAGGAGAGTCTGTCTTCTCTTGTACTTGCCTTTCCTTCAGTTCTGTAGGAAATTGTTGGGTTTGAGGATTTTTCGAAGAGGTCAATCTGCTAAAAATCTGATGTTTCTGATTTTATAATTGTGAATAAGAGTGCACACTAGAAAGAGCAGGTGAATATATTAAAGAAATATGGAGTAATATAACACCTGAAAAGAATAGAGGGATTGAGATTATCAAGTAAGACATACTTTTTTGGAAGTTTCCTTTAGAGGAGTCTTGCTTATTCTTTACTTTTGTGGATTGAATGGCAAGTCTGTCTCTTCATAAAGCTTGGCTAATGAATGAGCTTATACTAAAATATTTTTGGTATTACAAGTCTCTCTAATTTATACTTAACTGTCTTTTCCCTGTCTCAAGATTCTTCACATCTGCTGTACACCTACATAGCATAATCAAAAATCTTTCTGAAAGGTATAAATGCACCTGTTACTCTTTGAGACATGTCAGTACACTGAATGTTGTGAAGGTGGGAAAATTATCTTTGGGGAGTATAGGCTTAATTCAGTTTTACCCACTCATTTTTGTACTATGAACTCCTGGAAGTGAAGGTTGATTTCTTTCATGGGGCTGAAATGGGGGAAAATATTGTAAAACAGTAATTCTGATGCTGATATAGAAAATCTCTGAAAATATGTTGACTTGTCTACACTTGCAGATCCCATAGGTCAATAACCAAATTTCAAACTTCCAATGACGTCTGTCTTGAAGAGAGGATTAACAAGATTGCAGTAAAATTATGTTGTTCCTAGTTAAGTGTTTCTATCCCCAGCATTTGAGTCCGGGCTGTCCAAACCTGAACACGTATAGCAGAATAAGAAAGGGAAAAACAGACAACAGATATGTTTGGTTTTGTTTCTCCTGTTCTAATCTAACATTTCTCAACCCTAGTGACCCAGTTCATGCAAAATCATAAGCATTATTAAGAATCTAATCCCTGGAGATCTTACATAAACCCTTGATCACTCTGGCATCTGTAAGAAAGTTCAGAGGTCTCCATACCAGTAAAGTGCCTTTTTATACAACTGAAAAACACGTCATGCACCTGCTCATGGCACGGGTTTGGAACTGGATGACCTTTATTGTCCTTTCCAACCCAAACCATTCTTTGATTCTATTTTATCTCAGAAAGGAGGACAGGCAAAGTCAGTGGCCCAGTATGTGTGAATCTGCATGTGACAGGCAACTTGATTTTAGAGATGGAGTTTAATAGATATTAAGTTTACTAGCAGTTATGACTAAAATGGATTCTTAAAGAAGTTATAAGGAGCTAGAGATATAGTTTTCTTTTGGCACATAGAGTGAGGCTTAAGATGGAGATGGAGCTAGAGAGCTAGACAAAATATAGAGAATAGGGAGATAATATGGAGTCTTTACAAGGCTGCAGACAGACTGGCTTTGAGCAAAAACAAGTGTTGAACTAACAGCTCTTGATCAGTGTAATTTAATTATGTAGTGCCTATTGGGATGAATATTTATAGTGCAGTCATACAAAAGTATAGAGCAAGGACATTTAAGCAAATGGAAACTTCGGGGCGAGGCGCAAGCTCTCCGAGAATTCTTTCTGTTCCCAAGTGGCAAATAATTTTTTTAATTTGTGCTTACAAATGGTGAAGCATTTTTTTTCCTCGAGTCCCAAATCAGACTTGCTTACAGGATAAGTAGTGCACACAAAACTTAATAGCTTCCTATGCTGCATGCTAATAAAAAGACGTAAGGGAAGGATAGTACATAATACAGTAATCCCTTGCTACTTTGTGGTTCATCTTTCAGGGCTTTAGTATATCACAAGGTTTTTTCCCCTGAGTTTACCAGCTGGTCCTAGGTTAGAACAATACCTTCCAGGGAAGATGGGAACCTTGCTGGAGTGGAAAGGAAAAAAATCCTCCTTATACTTCACTATATTTTTCGAATCAAAGGGGCTTTTGGTTAAAAAATGTAAGCAACAAAGGAAGCAACAATTGTTTACATTTATAGGTCTTATGTTTATACTTCTTTTAGGCCTATTTTGATTTTATTGTTTACTCTCATGTAATACTGGTATGCACATCAGAGACTGCATGGTATCTTCTACTAAGTGAACCTGGAAGTGAAGAGATTGGTTTTATTAGTAAATACCTGGTCTGAGAAGTATTTGGAGTCTACATTCTGGTTTGTTGGCACAGCAGTTTTGAAAGTCTTTTATAGACTTTGTCTAAATAATGTACTGCATAGTAGATTTGGGATCAGTCCAAACAATCAATCTATGTACCC
This sequence comes from Pitta sordida, assembly GCA_013390025.1. NCBI lineage: Eukaryota > Metazoa > Chordata > Aves > Passeriformes > Pittidae > Pitta > Pitta sordida. The sequence goes on from WEKX01007980.1 coordinate 192,560, forward strand.
TCAGTTTTTCAGTTGATTAATAAATGTTAAAATCATATGAATTTCTTTTGAAGTGAATATATATTTGAGATGGGAGTGAAGGTTACTTTAAAACTTAAAAAACTTCAAAGCTTGTTCTTTTGACTGGACAATCTGACCAGTGCAGGGCAACTACTTGGCTCTGTTTGTGGGGAGGGAAATGGGTTTTGCTGCCTTCATAACTTGAACTGCACTATTTGCAGTGTGCTTTGCATCTCTGAGGGTTATGAAAATTCTCANTCATTAAATCATAGAATGACAGTTGGAAGGAACCTAAGGGATTATCTGTTCCAATATTTCTTGGCAAAAACATGGTCTGGACAAGAAGGCTGAGCACACTGTTCATCTGAATTTTAAAAGTGTCCAGTATTGGAGAATTTATCTCTAGGGAGTTTATTCTAGTAGCTGCTTGTTCTGATTGTGAAAAATTTTCTTTTTATGTCTAATCAAAAGCTCCTCAAGAGTACTTTGTACCATTCCCTTTGTCTTTTCCATGCAACTTCTTGTGAAAAGGGAGTTTCCGTATTTGATCATCTTCAGCCTGTCCACATCTGTTTTGTGTAGAAGGAACCAAAACTGAACACAGTATTCCATGCGTGGCCAAGCACTGATTATCTCTACTGCTGTTGCCTTGTTGATGCAGCCCAGCATCCTGTTGGGTTTCTTTGCTGCAGTTCACTCATGCTGAGCTTGTTGTCCACCAGGAACCTTAGGTCTCTTTCCAGATGGCTATTCCCCAGCCACCTAAATCTCAATCCTGCTTAGGTAAGATGTTCTCTCTGCAGACTAACATCAACATACTGGAAGGTCAGTGTAGAAGGCTTAAATTTTCTTTTTCTGATCTCCTACGTGTTTAAAAGAGTGGTGCAGAGAGCATCTTTTAAGTGAAAACACACACAATTAACATTCAAGGCAAACAGGATCACTTTCCATGTGGAATAGGTGCACAGTGCAATGTTGAAACAAAGGATGTAGAAATATCAGAACCCTAAGGCTCTGTGAAACTGTTGGTCTTTAGGGGTGGAAGGAGCACTGATCAGGACTGGTGGATTAGATGTGCTGGGCAGAGTTTGCCTTTGCAGTGCAGTGCCAGTGAAATCTGAGTAGCTGTTTTGGTTATTTTGCAGCTGACCTTGTTGACAGAAACATTGGGAGGAGATGTGTCAGAAGTTATTGGGGCAGAGGTTGGGGAGCTGACATGGGGTTTGGGAGGGGATGGGCAAGAAGCTGCAAGACAGGGTGAAGATGTTTAAATGCTCTTATTCCTGGTGTGTTCAGTCTTGTGCTGTCATTTGAAAGTCATGATCATCTGAAGGAAACACAGCTTCACCCTATTTGCAGAGAAGAAATTTAAAAACATGAAAAGAGTGTGCCAGTTAAAAATATGTGAAAAAGAAGCTGAAGTAAAACTTCATATTTTAAAATTATTTTCCTTCAGTCCCCCTAAGGAACACTTTAACTACCTTAATCATTTAAGGTTTTTTTCAGTATCATAGTGAGGTTGGAGCCTTTTTCAAATGCAAAGATTTGTTAAAAGGTGTATGTTCAAGGATTTAAATTGTAGGCCAACTGTAAAAGGCAGAGCAATAAGGAAAGTGTCCTTCTAAATAACCACTTTGCTTTTTCCTCAAGCAGAAACATGGGAGGCCATTTGCAATAAACAAAGTTCTTCTTGCGGGATAGTGGTATTTCCTGAAGAACACACCCATTTGTTCTCATTGTGCCTTTCCTGGGTGGTCTAGTCATCTCTAGTGCAATTGCTGGTATTTCCCATAGGACCATAAATCACTCTGTGCTCTTGTCTGCTCTGGTAGGTCTCTTCAATACTGGGTGACAGGAGTCAGGAACATGGCACAATTCTGGAGGAGGGCAACAACTTTTTGCATAGGATCTTTGAAACACCGTGACCGGTGTATGTGCACTTTCTTAGAACCTGGGATGCTGGGAAAGAATATGCACTTGCCCAGAACCTCAATGATTTACAAATGACCTTTGTTTGTACAGCTAAATGGGAAAACAAAGATGGAATTAATGGAAAATTTCTTTTAATTAGTATCACAGGGGTAGACGTTTGAGTTTTTCATGGCATCATTAAATGATTTTAAATTCTCTGAATGTGACTTTAGCCAACATTTCTTCTGTTTCCTATACTGTGTGTCAGAGGAAATGAATGAGATTGTTGTGCTCACCCTCACTTTATTATTCAGGAATGAGGGTCTCTCAACAGAGCGGAAGATCAGTGAGCAATAACCCTGCTGAAATGAATTTTTTTTTCTTTTTACATTATGTATAACCTGTGAAATTCATCCCACAGAAATCACAAGGAGCAAAGTTTAATAGGCATTCAGAAACTATTACATAAATTCATAGATGGTAGCACCATCCACAGTTACTGCAGGGAGAGTAATTGTATTTCTGATCATCAGCTACACCATTTCACACCTTTCTGTACTCTGTGGGCTCTATTGGCTCATTAATTTCCCCTCTATAGCACATGTTCGGTATGCTGGGGACTAAGCCTGGCAAAACCCCCCACAACATGTATTTCAAATTTTTCAGGATCCTTCCCTAGCCCAAGAAAAGGAACCTTTAATTAGAATAATAGGATCATTAAGTTTTGAAAAGACATCTAAGATCAAGTACAACAATTAACCCAGCACCACCAAGTTCATTTTTGCACTTCCTTCCTTCTTAGTTTGTTGAAATGGTTATGATCGCACTTTTTACAGGTCATTACTGTATGTATTTCTTTTCTGAATCTTACCAGTTGTTTTCAGCCACCTCTGTCTACTTGTGTTTCCCACAGAGCCTCTTACCTCTTTCTTCTTGTTTTTTTCCCCTTTTAAGGGTATTCAGATAGCTCTCCATGTAACTTCTCTAACAGCTGCTAGTTGCTACTTCTTCTATTTTAACTTATTTTGGAAAGACTGAGACTAATAATATTTTGTGGAAAACGAATGAAAATCTGAGTTTAAGGGGGGGAAAATGATCTCATGTTCAGAAATTATTGGTATTACTAGAGACCTTAAAGTCCTGAAAACTGAGAATAGTGAGAGTTTTTAATCATTTGCTTGCTGTGGATATTTTCTTCAAAGCCAGTGCCATTCAAAAGAGATTTAGACAGAGTTTGTATTGTGGGGAAAGCTTTTTAAAGGTTAAATTGCATGTTTTTTTCCTCCAGCTAGTAACATGCTGTGCTTCTTTTACCTGGTCTTTTGTTTGCTCTTGCTCAATAACCTTTTCAGGAGTTATATTCTGGAAGATAGATTATCTTATTTCTTCAGCATTCTTGTAGGGTTTTGCTTTCCGAGTTTCTCTTCTCATAGCTGAGCAATTCAGGCTAAATCTTGGTATTATGGAAGTCCGTGTTTACAAAGCAAACCAGAAAGCCTCTGAATCCATTTTACTAGCTTTTGGGGCTTTGCTTGTTTGGGTTTCCTTTTAGGTAGAATACTGAGAGATTTTCCTCCCCCCCTTTTTTTTTTTTCCTAAGAGAAGTAGCATGAGAGCAATTTGCTCTTCTCTGGCTGGCGAAAAGTAGCTGTTAGTTGAGCTTGTTACTTGCAGAGAGTCAGGAAATTCTTTCCAGTGTGTCCAGATGCTTCCTGTGCACAAGGTTGGTGTCATACTTGGCATGTGATAAAAACAAGAAGTCATACTGAGACTGCTTTTTATTTTGTTTTTAACTGTGTCCTTTGGCACCATAGAGGGAGGACAGTGATACTGTGCTTGGGGTTGTTTGGAAGAACAAATAGGAACTATGTAAAATTCAGTCCATTTTTTTTTTCAGTAATAAAATAATTCATATTCTGTACATGCCAGGTTCTGTGTTCCTGATAAAACAGTTATTGCTGCTGATACTTGTAAGTAGTTCTGTGTTTCAGAGGAGGAGATATTGGCATCTTTGCATTCTGGAGGGGATTTTAGCTGATCACAATACATCCTCTGACCTCTTTGTGGATTGTATTATGCTCTTTACATGCCTCTGCACGGGAAAGTTGTGTAAATTGCATGTCATGGTTGTGCTTGTAAAACCTGTGGCCTGGTGGACATCTAAAAGAAATGATTGTGCATTTACTACTTTTGGACAGGCCTCTCCTGGACTCCCAGGGACCATGGTAATGGGATGCCTAGATAAACCAGGTGCTCTCAAGAATAAAGGTAGTTTTCTATATTTTCTTCTTATGTCCTTACAACACACTGCTGGGGATCCCATACTCTGTTTCTGCCCAGGTTGTAACTGGATGCCATCAGGTCCACTAGTCCCACAGGAGGATGTGGAAAAAAGAAAATACAAGAGGAAAAAAATGTAAGGATGAAAATTCTTTACAGAGGAATCATTTCAACAGGAAATGTTCTGTTCTGCTACTTCTGGCAGAAGTTTGTAACTATTTTCAAGAAAGTAATTTATTTTATTGCATTTATTTCTTGTTAATGAGAATCCAATTTCTTCTCTCATAGAAGAGATATGTACATTTTGGTCTTGGAAAACTTTATCTTTTCATCAGCTTTGAGTCACCAGCAGATCTTTAATGTGCATGAAAGGTGCTGTGGGTTCTGATGGGTGGTACACTTATAATCAAAGGAACCTTGAATTTTGCAGATGCCCACAGAACATGCTTCTCCAGACTGATTGCACAAGAACGCACCTGGCCTGTAGATCCACTGTGTTGTGTTACCCTTAATCAGCTCCAGGGATTTCAGAGTTCCTCTCATCTAAGATGGATCAGAATCTGGACATTGCACAGATTCTATGGTGCTGCCTGCTCAATTAGGGAAGGGAGGGAAAACATCAGTTTTCTCTTAGGAACCAGTCCAAAATGGATTAGACTTTCTCAAGGGCTATTTTTTGAGCAGTTTAGCAATGTGTCTGAAACATAAAACATGTAAATGCAGAGGATTACAAAATCTTCCAACTTTATCTTGATAAAGCTTCAACAAGTTTTAATATCTTCCAGTTTTCAGGCAAGAAACTTTGAAACAATTTAAGATTCCAAAACTAAAATGATGAGATTATTAAAATAGGGGATTTTTACAATTGCAGTGACTATTATCTAGTTCTATAGCTTAGTGCGGTTTCTGCAAGAAAAAATGTGCAGCAATGTGGGGAGGGAGAGTGGAGAGGGGGACACGTGCTATGTGGTACCTTGTGCCTCATGAAGGGGAATCAGGAGGTATCATCAGGTCTTCTGTGTTTATTTCAGGCTGTGTGGGACTCATGGTGAGTACTGGTGATATGGTGCCCTGCCTGGCTTCAAAATATTTTGCCTAGATTTGGATAGATATGGTTTTGACCCTTGCTGTGGTATCATCGTCCACTGATGGATTTAGTCAGCAGGAGCTGGATAGAGAGTGGTTACATTGGTATGACAAGTAGATTTGGGGGCTGAACCTGCCCCCTCACCTGCCACTCCAGTGAGTGATTGTCTGTAATGAAAGATGAGAAAACTTCAAGCAGAAATGTTCTGATTTGGAGATGGAGCAGCACATGTGAAGGGTGGTGGTCTAACACTGGTTACCATAATTTCATTTCCTGTCATTTGAATAAAGACACTGATAGTGCTTAAAATGTAAAAAAAAGGAAAATATATATTTTGAAATAATTTTCCCTTTATTTCACTATTTTTTTTATTCAATCTGTAGTTGTGAGCTGTGTTCTGTAAATACCTCCACATGCTGAATGATCTCATTTTCTTCACGGGAGTACAGAATAAATTTCAAAGCACAAAAGATTGCATGAAAAAGTGGCATTGATTATAAAAAATTACAGTTAGAGGGTAGAACATTTTACAGAACATTCCTTTTGACATCATGAAACAGCTTTTAATTTAATATTAAGTTTAATCTGACAATACCCAGAAATAATCAAAAGGTTTTTCAATTTAATTCCTTGTAAGGAATTATTCTTAAAGGTAGCTATTGAAGCATACTAACTGTTTTGGGGGAAAGAGGAATTTAAATATAAGTTCTGTTGAATAATAATAAAGAAGAGCTTAATTGAAATCAGTAATTTCTGGTCATAACAGAACTTGGGTGAAAAAAGGTCAAATGGAACAATGTCCAAACAACACTATGCTCTGAATCCCAAGTATCTACTAAGCTGTAAAGTGTGAAAGCAGCCTTGCGGAGGACAACTCTGCAGTTGGGAGTGCTGATGAATGAGATGCTGGACATGACCTGGGAAATGTGTGCGCACAGCCTGGAAAGCCAGCTGTATCCTGGGCTGCACTGAAAGCAATGTGGCCAACAGGTCAATGGAGGTGATTCTCTCCCTCTGTTCTGCCCTCATGAGACCCCCACCTGGAGTGCTCTGTCCAGCTCTGGGGTCTCCAGCACCTGAGCGACGTGGACCTGTTGGAGTAAATCCATAGGAGGAGTAACAAAGATGATCAGAGGGATGGAGCACTTCTGGTAAGAAGGAAGGCTGAGAGAGATGGTGGTGTTCAACCTGGAGAAGAGAGGGCTCCAGGGAGACCTCATTGCAGCCTTGTAGTACCTGAAGGGGGCCTATAAGAAAGATGGGAACATGGTTCTTAGCAGTGCCTGTACTGACAGGAGAGGGGGTAATGGTTTTAAATTACCTGGTATGCAGCAGTTGTCTTTGGAAGAAAGGGGGTGCACTGAAAGCTGAGAAGCTGTGATGTGTCTTCAGGTGGTATCCTAAAAAACTCTCTTATTTTATTAAATGCTCAATTTACTTCAATACTTTGGGATATTACTAAGCTTAGTCAGATTAATTTGAGATCCCAAAGATATCCAGTTCCTGTGTGTCTGACAAAGTCAATAATGGATGAGAGAAACGAGACAAGAATGCATATTACCAAGAAAAGAAGCATGGTGGTGTGAGCAGAGGTTGTCCACCCCCTTGGCTAAACACTTGTCTTAGCTCCTCCCTTGGTACCAGCTGGAGCAACTCCATTTGGAGCAACTTATCCCATGCACTGCCTCTTTCCTGGCTGCAGCCTGAGGGCCTGGAGGAAGGATCTGGTGATGCAGAATCCTGAGCAGAGAACAGTGGGAGCAGTGCACCTGAAGCTCTGCTTTTCAGAAAGAATTTCCCTTGACATGATGACAAAAGATAGCACATTCTAATTATTTTTTGCTTGCTGGGTCACCAGGCAGAGTAATGATTGTCACTGATGCCATAAATATTTATAGAAAAAAATTCCATCCCATCTTCCACTTTCACTGAAGTTTTTTTAATCCTCACTGTTTCTCTGCTTATTGTCAAGTTACCCATCTGATCCATTTTTCATCACTCTACACTTGTGGGCTACTGTAATGTTGCTTATATTCAGTTTATTGTGAAAAGAATGACAGTGTTATTTTTGCAGGAGTGCCTTTTTACTATATATTTTGCACACCGGTAATAGAGAGTTTATGTATTGCTTTTATATGGTATGTTACCATTGCTCAGTGTATTTTTTTTCTTTAGGATATTTTATCAAAGGCTTCACTGGTTCACTTTTTGTAAGGAAATCTTTATAAATCCATTTTCAATAGCTATGCTTCTATATTCATGCATTTATACATATTTTACACAGCCTTAGCATGTTAAAGAAAAATCAAGGGTTAGGCAGAAGCTCACAGATCCAATTAATGAGGTTCAGTAAATGCCCTTAAATCTTTTGTGCATTGGGATTGGAGTACAGAAACACCTCTTCTGATGCTTATTTCCACTTATTCCTTCAATATTTAGTTAGCATTGCGGAGTCGCTGTAATTCTCAGTCTGTTTTTAAAAGATTTAATTTGAAACTAATTGGATAATTCATTGACTATTAATTACCCAGACCTGCAGATGTAGGAATGGTAGGAAATTGGTCTGTGTGAAGACAGTGGATGCAATTTTATGTCAAGGCTGAAGCTCAGCTGTGGCTGAACAGACCTAGGGAAATCTCTTCAGAGTTCTCTGTAGCACTTTTGTTGTTTGCAAAGAGGAAAGAGATGAGTGGAATAACAGCCCTGATGATGTGCCTGGAGCTTGTCCTACTAGGAGAACCAAATCAACCCTAAGCAGTGGTCTTCAGTCATGTTGTCTGTAACATAATATAGTTATACCCCATCATTTGTGAGGAACGGGTCATGCCAGGGCTCTCGCAGAACCTCAAACTTGCAAAGACGCACAGGTCATTAATATACATGCAGGCCACGCCCATTGCTCCAGCCCCTGGCACTCCGGAGCGCTGCAGGTACTTTTCTGCTCCTTCCCATGGTCTCTCTCAGCACAGGGGAGCAAAGGGAACTGTTTCTGAGTAGCTGCTGCGACCGCACGTGCTTGCAGCCCAAACCCCGTGACGCTGCTCCCCCCCAGCCCCACCCCCAGCCCCAGTGCTCACGCCGGCCCAACCCTGCGCTGACCCCACGCCGGCCCGCACATGCTCACCCTGCCTCCACGGCAGGGAAGGGATGTCCCGGAGCTCTGGTCAGCATTCTTGGAGCCTGGAAAAACCTTAGCTTTGCAACACTGCAGCACCCCGTGATGCTTATGGCGAGAGGGTGGGGGGGCAGGGGGGAGTGGCGTCAGTATCGGAGTTTCTTTCCCTTTAACATCCACCGTTTCCGAGAGAGGCAGCACTGCCCAGGCTTTGACTGGGCTTTGAGTAACAAGGAATGGCATTTCTTGTGGCGGTGCTGCACTGGGTCTCAGCGGAGCACACAGGAGACACACAGGACCATGTCAGGGACAGGGGCACGGTGCCACAGGACTCTAAATGCCATTGAGAGCTAGAGAAACAGCATGCCCTCCCTGCGCACTGGCACCACCCCGCCCACAGGGAGAGCTGGCACCACCCCTCGGCGAAACAGAGGCACTGCGCATGCGCCGGACGGGAAACCTCACAAATGCCTGAAACTGAATTGCAAGAAATTTTCCTTGCAAATGCACGGGGTCGTAATGGAGAGGTCACAATGCAGCAGGGACATACTGTAGTTGCAACTGCTGTTGCTGGTGTGCATATGTGCATATCCTCTGTACACGCATGTGTGTGTGTCTTATTATACATATATGATTGTGTGTGTATATGCATGTTCCAGTACATCATAGAATCATAGAAAATCTTGAGTTGAAGGGACCCATAAGGATCACAGGGTCCAACTCCCCACCTGTTTCAGGACTACCTGTAACTAAACAGTGTGACGAAGAGCATCATCCAGACATATAATTTTTCCAGGCTTTAAATAAATATTAATGAACAATTTTTGTTTTGCTATGAATTTTAAAGGGCTTGCTTGTGAAACAGCATTGTTTTTTAGAGGCTCAATGCCCTTTCTCTTTTGGCTAGTAGACTTATTGCTAGTTGGAGATGCTCATTTGTCAATCAGCAAGTGAAATTTCAGTGAAGCATTGCAAACTGAAGTTTTGCATTCTCATTTCTGGGCAGATGGATCTTACTGTAAACTTACAATAAATGTGTCATACTGAAATTTGAAAACCTGCCAGTTTGATTGATGTGAGGAAGCTTGCTCATGTTTCGTAACTCTTGCAGGTCTGTGTAAGCATTTCTTAAGCAATTTCAAACTGTCATGAGGAGCACACACCTGAATCTCCGTGTTACATAGGTACAAGGTACATAGATAGATACACAGATATTATATAGATACAAGGTACATTACATAGATACATAGATACAAGATTACAAAGATACAGAGGCTCAGATCTCACTCTTAGAAGAATAAAACGTAAAATTATGCTTTTTTATTTTACATTTTCCAAACAATTTTTGGAAAAAAAAAATTCTTCATTTTTCCTGCTGGCAGCGTGGTTCTCACCTGAGACATTAGCCTTGCATCTTTGCTGAATGGCTGGATGTGACTTTTTGGCAGTGGATTTATGGGCATGGAAGCATTGTTCTGGTGTGCTGCACAAATCCTTCCCAGCTGGCTGTTATTCCACAGACCTGCAACAATCACAGGCAGGAGAACGTGTGGATGGCATAGGACAGAGCCTGCTATGTATTTGAGAAACTACTCTGCTGCTGCGGGCTCTGGACACACGGACACTTCTCTGTCCATCATTTTGTTCAAAGGGCAGCATGAACCCAACTTCTGCCTCATCAAGATGAGTACAAGAATAACTTGATGGGAAAATATTAGCAAGATTTATTTTTGTGTTACAACTGTTCCTAGTATGGTGGTAATACGTAATTCCAAATTAATTACTGCAGATGCCCTCAGCTGCTGTGAATGGCAGTGAGGGTTTGTTCTTCACACTGACATCAAGACTATGACTGTTTCCATGTTTGTCTCCCAAAATCCGATCTCAGGAGGGAATGAAGGAAGCAGTGCTGTCCCCTGAATTATATAGGAGATGAAGTGTAGCTATTTTCATGAGGATATTCATGTGGAGCTGGCAGCTGAATGACTTGAGTCTGTAGTAGGAAGGGGGACTGCGGTTTCTGTCACCCTTTAATATAAAAATGAAAGTAAGACAACTTGCAGTAAGATTAATTTTGGATGTTCATGTATTGGCTGCTCCAAATCTCAAGTTGCAATTGAAGATATTCTTAATTGAGGTGTCCTTTAGTCTGTTATCTATAGTTAATGCAGTACACATTATTGACTAGGAAAGCTGTGCTTAATTTGTTTATGAGTGTAGAAACATATTAGCCCTTTTCCTGACATGTGCCATGTCTAGTGCCAATTAAAAAAAAAAAAAGTCTTAGATGTGTTTTCATTTTTTAACTCAGCTTAATTTCTTATGGTTCTTTTGGGTTTTCGCAGATGAAAAATATTAGAAAATGTAAATTTTTTTAAATGCTGCCAAAGGCAAGTAACATATTTTATCTAGACTTATTTGCTCTGTGATCTTGATTTCAAATTATATTTTTATTTTAATTTTGGAAAAAATAAAAACTTTTTATAAAAATGGAAGGTTATTTTTCCATCAGGTAAACAGAAATTTTTTGCAAGTTCTTCATATTTGACTGTTTGAATAACTTTGCTGTGGTGCTGGACTGCTTCTGCCAGTAAAAGATCTAAATACAGTGAATAGCACTGAATTGTGCCGTACTGTTAGAAGTTTGAAGTTATCCTTTCTGTAAGCGTGAGCATAATTTGTTCCATTCTTTATTTTGAAAAGTTGTTTTCTATTTTCTTTTTGCTACAAGGCTGTTTTCTGCATGTTTACCACATTTGTTGCAGAGGTCATTTCTGTAATTACTAGAGAAAACTCAAAAAAGAGGCAATCGATGATTTCTGTGTTTTCAGGGAATTTTTGTCTACAACCCTTAGAACAAACACGAAATTAACTGCATGTTTTACTAACACTGAGGACAGATTTGGAATGGAAGCTGGGCATGTCTTAGCCTGAAAGTTTTTGGCAAACTAATGAGGTCAGGGAAGAAATAAAGAAAGCTCAAAGGATTGATTTGTAAGAACAATGAAAGAGCTCTGTAGGTGAGTTAAGGAGTGATTAGAAGCATGTGACTACAATGTATGTGTCAGGCATAAATATAGAAAGGAGGAGGGGCTGATTAGAACAGTGGAAGAAAAGGAGAAATACAGCCTGGAAAACTGCCAGCAAATGGTGAAATTATCACTTTTCACCTAAAGTTGAACACATTACTTGTGAAGACATACCAATTGCATTAAATGGGCAGGAGGATACATATATGTGGCTGGGACTCAGTCTTCTAGGACTCATGGGATTCTTTAATTTCTGGGATTCTTTTATTCAGATTTAGTGGCAAGCAGGGAACTGCTTGAGTGTGTCATCTGATTTCAGGTTTAATATGGGTACTTAAGATCTGCAGTGATCAAATACAGTACTTGTGGAAAAATCAGAGAAGTAAGTTTCAGCCTGTGATTTATCAATCTCTGTAGATTATAGTCAACCCTCCAATACCACCCTACTGCAGGTCTTGTTCCTCCTCTGCAAAACCCTCTGTCTGTGTAGAATGGCAGCTCATTAATATGCAAATTTGCCCCGCACCCTCACATGGCCCCCTTGCGTTCTGGCGCTATTTTGGCACTGCCTTGCTGTGTATTGGTGTCTGTGTCAGTGCTTCCTGGTGCCTGCGGCCACCCCACACTGGGAAGAAAACCCTTTTCCACTAGGATGGGGACACTGGTGTGGGCAGCCACCCGCGCCACTGTCCTGGTGTCTCTCCAGGTGGGTAGACCTGGTCTCTCCATACTCAGGGTAGATGTCTACTCTGAGAAAGTCTTGGACACTACATCTAACCTGAGAGTGTGTAAGTCTTTCATAACTGCATGAAGCCTCCTCGCTTGGAGCAGAGCGGGAGGGGAGCTGAGCCAGGGCAAGCACCATGGGAGGGGAGCCAAGCCAGAGCAGGCACCATGGGATGGGAGCTGAGCCAGGGCGGGCGCCGCGGGATGGGAGCAGTGCGGGCAGAGCAGTGCACCCATGGTCTGTGTGGCACAGCGTGTGGGTTGATTTGAATATTCCCGTGTGTCAGGTCATGCAGGTGCAGTCACAAAATGGGCCTCGTTGATTGCTAAAAAATCACGCCACGAAGATGTGAAGCCGCTATCTGGGGGGCGCGAAGTAGAAAACCACCCAAGTGTACTGTGGTATAATTTAAACAAATCTATTACTTTTTAGTGCCAGTTATTTCATAACTCTTTCTATTGCATCAGGCAGTTCTGATTGTGTGGCTGAGGGATGAGGAAACAAACAGGCAGTGGCAAATTGATAGCAGGATAGTGCAGTGGTCATCACTGCTCCAGGAGTCAAAAATTCTCCCACTGACTTCTGCTTGCAGTGGGAGCAGCAGTTCATACTTACCTAAAGATATAGTTATACCCCGTCATTTGCGAGGAATGGGTCAGGCCACGGGCCTCATGAAAAGCTAAACTCACAAAGAAGTGCAGGTCATTAATATGCATGCAGGTGACGCCCATTGCCCCTCCCCCAGGCACTCCAGAGTGCTGCAGGCACTTTTCTGCTTCTCCCCTTGGACTCTCAGTACAGGGGAGCAAAGGGGACCATTTCTGAGCCCCCTGTGACTCAGGAGACAACCCCCCGCCAAGAATCTGTTGGCTTCTCCGGGCTGCTGCGACCGTGCTCCCACAGCCCAAACCCCGCACTGCTGCTCCCCCACCCCAACCGCGGTGCATGTGCCCACGGCATCCCAGCATGGCATCTCCGCCCACCGGGGCTGCCACAGAGCCAGGGCTGCCGTGGGGCTGAGGCTGCTGTGGGGCCGGAGCTGCCGCGAGGCGGGGGCTGCCGCAGGGTCAGGGCTGCCGCAGGGCTCTAAACGCCAGGCTGAACAGGAGAAACTGCGCGCCCTCCCTGCATGCCCTCCCCAGGGGGCCGGGCCCGTCCTGCCTCACAAGGACAGCTGGCACCGCCCCTCGGCAAAGCAGAGGCGCTGCGCATGTGTCAGCTGGGGAAACTCGCAGATCCATGAAGCTGGACTGCGAGAAAACGCCCTTGCAAATGGGCGGGGTCGTAATGCAGGGGTCACAATGCACCGGGGATTCACTGTAATCTGTTATCTTCAAATCAGCCTTCACAGTGGGATGAAGAAAATTACAGTCCCAGCTAGTAAAAGGTGCAAATGTGTTTGGGGTGGCAGTCTCTGCAGAGCTGAATGCCCTCACCCTGAAGTTAGGTTTGTTATGTATCTGCCCATTTCCATGGAAGCCACTCTTGTATCAGACAAAAAAAAAAAAAAACCGAGACTATTAAAGCTGAGTTACTCTGAGCGGTGGAGCTGGGTTGTCCTTCTCCAGGGTCTCCATCGGCCTCTGAAGCAGCTTTATCTTACTGCTTGCTTTTTTTCAGGAGAAATCTCCACTTAAATTTCAAACCAAGCTGGTTGTGAGAATTCATGTTTCCTTCCACCCCTTGCTTCATGGAATTAGGTTTAAAAATAAAATACTTTTATTCTTAAACTTCCTTCTCCTTTGTTTGTGTAATGGAGAGCATCACTCTTCCCAGCTCTCTGTTTTCCTTCCCTGAAATTGCTCCTCTATTGTGTTCCTTAATTAATTGTACTCTTCCTAGATTCAGGCTTTTTTTTTTTTCTCCTTTAACTTTGAGATTGTAGCAAAGTCCTGTAATATGTGTATCAAGATGCTTGCTTGTTATTCTTGTGTTAGTTATTTTGCAACATCTACTTTGCCATGGAGACCATAAACAACACAATATTAAATTGGGGGGAATGCACTTTTTCTAAATTATTTTGTCCTTCCATGCCACCCTCTTCTGCATCTTCTACCAGTTTTATAAATCCTGCTGTCATCATTAAGGGAGAAGAATTTTTCATGTTTTCACTAACTAGTATAGCATTTTAAAAGAAAGTTCACAGTATAATACCAAGGCTTTATTGCCTCACTGACCATCTATTTTGAAGACATAGAAATGCTTCTGTCTTTGTGTAGGGAGATTAAGAAAATGAAGGCAGATGTGTGGGTAAATGAAGGAGTGTTTGGCCCCTCTAGTCCTTATGACATTTTCTCATCAGGAAAGACCTGATAGCATATACTAGTGCCTTGTAAATATCTCTAAAATGAAATCTGGCTTTCATGAAATGAGGACAGCAGTGAGGCAGTGTAGAAAGGTGAGGGCTTTTTACTTATCAAGCTTCAGAGCACTGTGACAGCAGTTGAGAAACTTAGCTAGAGGTCAGATAAAAAGAGAACTCCCCCAAAACCCCAGTAAAGTGAGCTCACAGGGAAACATTAGGGATAATTAAATTCCTATATGATTAGGTTTTGTATAACCCTGTTGTAGCACATTCTCCATTGCTGGCAGGCTAACAGAGAAGTCTCCAGATCCAGCTGTAAAATCTGCATGATTTTGTTTGGGATTTTTCCGTATTTTCTATGTATGTAATTAACAAAAAGTTCAAATCAGCAATGCCTATTAATTCCAAAAGCATCCTGGATGTAGCAAAAAATACAGCAAAAAAAGAACATAAATCTTCATTAACATAAGGAACCAGACTGAGGGATGCACAGCACACAGTGAAGGGTTTATATCAATTCGGACCTTTCAATGAGGAAGAAGTTTGGGAGCAGTTTCCCTCCAGGTTAGGGTTGAAAACATCAACCAGAGGACAAGATTTGTCTGAAGACACATCCTAGCTCTGGAAAGTCAGCATGGAAGGATTTACTGAGAGATAGAAAACAACTGGAAAATAAAAACAAGATATGTTGCTTGATTTATCCATACTCATCATATAAGAGCAACTAGTTTCTTGAAGTTCTTTATTCCAATACAGTAAAGTTTGGTAGTTTTCCTTCTATTTAGCTTAAAGTTATTTAGCCTGAAGTTTTCTGGAAGTTGACAGGCTGCACACATCTTTTCAACTGAAGGGCTAGATTAAACAGAACTCCAACAGCACTTACTACTGACACAAAATAAGGAGTGAGCCCAATCTTAAGAAGAGAATGACAATTAAATTGCAAGTGAGAGACATTTTCCAGTGTTAAAACATTAAACAGGATAACTTCAGTCTGCAGCAGCAAGGCTCCCAAACACAGCAATTTCCCTAAAATGGTAAAAGGTTGGAGTTTCTTTTGTGTTCTCTTTTTTCTATCCATGGCAGTACTTCTAACGCATAAGAAAAATCTGTGCAACAGGGAAATGTATATATTCTTTTGTATAAATCTCCCTAAAATGCAGAGAATAGTGACATGGTTTGGTTTGAACGTGTAATTGCCAAGGTCTGTGCTTTAGCATGTTATTTATGTGCATTTGTATTTGCTGCATTTTTCATGTCTTGCTTTAATTAATTGTTCTCGGTCCATAATTTATCAGTGCTACTCCAAAATTTAGAAAACAGCATTAGCCACAGTCACAATGTGAGAAAGATTTCAAACAAGAAAAAACTCTTTCTTGATACTTGGTGTTGTAAGAAAATCAGTAGAGCTGTAATTCAGTCATTACAGTTATCATGCTTCTATGTCTATGATAATAAAATCCTTTTCAGTTCCCTTCCTTACAGCTCTTTGCTGCTCAGTGGGGTCTCATGGCCACTGAAGCTTGTGGTGTTACAGATGGATAGAGGGTGAAAATCAGGTAAATAGTTTGTGACTATTGGATGTGTTTCTAAAATAGTGCCTCTTATGAGATGGAAAGTAATGTAACTCAAAACCATGACAGAAAACCTTAATGTATTCACCTAATTTTCTATTTCTGGAGATTCTTACACCTGCTTACCAAAATTTTTATTTTTTTATTTTTTATTACAAATGTTTCAATTACTTATTTAGAAACAGTACACACAACACTGTAATAAACACCTGGTAGCTGATGCATGTTACCAAGCTGATGGTATTTGAAAAATTCTTTGCAATTAGGCAGATCTAATGGAAAGTCCATCACGCGAGACCAACTTAAATAGTATTAATATGTAGTTTTGACAAGAGGTTTCTCCTTCATGAAAAGACTCTTTTGCTCCCCCATCTCCCCCACTTTCTGTCCACTTACAGATGTATGGGAGAGACAGGGAAAGCGTGTTGATTCTGAAATGTCTGTCTCCTTGGGAGTTGGAGAGTAGAGGGGACTCCAACCTCCCTGTTATTTTTCTTTTTATTTGAAGGAAAGTTTGCTATTGGCTAGATTATTGAGCCACAAAGATAATAACTCAGGTATTTGGCAATAATTCCAAGATTATTTTTCAAATGTCTCCTAGACATAATTTATTAATTTCTGTGAAGAAGGGTATTTTTTAAATTCCATAGATATGAACTTGTTTCACTGCTTTTGTTTTGAAATACAAATATTTAAAACACAGTTTCAGGGCAGTCCCATAACAGGACAATATGTATGTTGAATTTGTATACTTTCCCTTTCAGAATGACTCACTCACACAATAAAATCTATTTTCCTTTTCAAATTTACTATGTTATTACATGTTTAAGGTATTGCCCCGACGAATACATTTATTGTAATGTAACTAGTGTGGTATTTTAAGAACAGGAATATGAGATGTGATTTGTTGTATATCTATCAAAAAATGCAAATGATTGAGGTGAATAGTGAACCTCTGGTGTTCCTGGTGCTTCTGAATGGGAGCTGAATGCCTAAGTGCCCCTGCTAATGTTCCTGAATGGTCTGTAAATAACAGAGGTAGTACTCATGACTGAGAAGGGTCTGACTTTTTAGCTGCAAATGTTTATATCGTGAGTGGTCCAGATGCACCTTTCTGTAGAATTTAGTTTGCTACTGCTAAATCTCTTTTCTATTTCTGTTGTAAAGAATAGAGTTAAACTGTATAGTAAAAGGATAGTTCTACTACTGGGTGCATGAACGCTTAGGATCATTATTTATTATGCAGGTAGGTTTAGGAGTCAAGGAAGATGACAAGGATCTTCTGGAGATGGCGTTGTGGAGTTGGTTTTTTTTTTTTCTTAACTCATCTCAGTCTTTTACAGATACCTTTAGCCGTGCCATTGTTCCCTTCTACCCTAGTTATGTTACAGACCTCATTGTGTCACACAGATAATTGTGTATTAGAAAGTTTGATGTGATTTTAATAGTAACCTATATTATAATTTTACCTGGTCTGCCTCAAGTTGCTGTCATTCCCCCTTGGAATAAATTGCTTTTCATGAGTTTGAGGGCAGATTTGTTAGTTCAGAATTAAATCAATAATAAGACATAGATAATCCTGATCAGTAATAATGTCTTGGAGAGTAGTACGTATGTGGGATAATGCATTGCTTATGGTAATAACATAATACTTTGAGTAGAAAGTTCTTTTGAAGAAAACAATATTGAATGGGGAATCTGATTTCCAGTATGTTTTGCACTATACTGAAAATGCCTTCATTTGTGGCCAGTAACATATACAGGGCATACCCTCCAATGTCAGCATAAATAGAAATAACAATGTTGTATACAGTGATCCCCACATATTCGCGGCTCACAAAGCTGCACATTCAATTAATCGTGGTTGGATTTTCACAGGTTCACAGGTTATTNAACTGTACACAGTACTCAAGATGTGGTCTGACCAGTGAGTTGTGAGACTGCACACATGCACAGAATGTCCTGGATTTTGCAGCTGGGAAGCACCAAAGGGCACTTCCTCCTCTTTAATGAGGTGCTACAGTGGAAGCCGCACTCCCAGGACCGCCCCTCCAGACCTTATTAGTGGAGGGTGCATGGCTACAGGCGGGGAGTAGTTGAATATTCTTGGGCTCAGTATCTTCACGGATTTCATAGCTCGTGGGACCTGCCCAGACCTGACCCCCAGCGAATCTGGGGGATCACTGTATTTCACATTGGAGATTGCAGTTCAGATTATAATCTGTGTTTTGTTAGCTCTTTTACAAACAGAGAAAGACAATCTGCTTCATGATATGATCTGGATGACCATTCCTAAAAACAAGGATGCACACAGAATGATAGGCAAGAAGAGAATTAAACCGCATATTTTCTGCTCTGGAATAGACCTTATGTTTTTCAATACTCCTTAAGCCAAATAAAAATAGTCAATGAAATGTTTTCTCCAGTAAAATTACAGTGGTCCCCCGTTACTCGTGGTTCTTGGGTCTGGTCCTCTCCACGCGAGTCATGGAATCTGCAAAGATAGCGAACCCACTCAGTAGTCAAGAACGTCACGCCCGTAGCCATGCCCTCTCCCCATATAAGGTCTTGTGGACAGTCCTGAGGGCGCGGCTCCCTCTGTAATTCCTCATTAAAGCAGAGGAAACACCTTTTGCCACCTCCCAGCTCCAGGAAGGGAGCTTTTTCAAGCACAGAAAATGGCACGGCTTGTAGCGCCGGCACCGCCCTCCTTCCTTCCCCCCAAAAAACCCAAGTGGGAGCCTAGCCTTCTGCCACTGTCCTTTCCCTGCCGCGTCTCTGCTGGGGTTTTTTATCAGAGTTTTTATTGGGGTTTCTGGTTGCTGCTGTGTGTCTCTTGTGTTCAAACACGGTGGAGGTGGCACGCCTCCTCTCCAGAGGAGGACTCTGGGGTAGGAATGAGTTCAGTGCTGGCTGGAGCGGCGCCGTGGGTACCCACCCTGGTCCTGTGCGACGGGAGCAACAGCTGAACAGGCTGGGACAGTCCTTGCTGTTCAGAGAGGCTGCTTTGGGGTTTCTTTTTCCAGGAATGTAAGAGCCACAAGCAAAGCTTTCTGGCAGGAGTCCGTGCAAGCAGGCAGCGCCAATCCGGGATGCAGAGCCAGGGCAGTGGCAGAGGTTTGCTCCAGATTTGCCGCCTAGCAGCTCAGCCGCATTCGGCACCCACCCCCCCGTGGGATCCTGCCACTGTCCTTTCCCTGCCACGTCTGTGCAGAGTTTTATTGGGGTTTCTGGTTGCTGCTGTGTGTCTCTTGTGTTCAAACACGGCAGAGGTGGCATGCCTGTCCAGAGCAGGACTGTGGGGGAGGCTTGGGGAATGAGTTCAGTGCTGGTCGGGGCGGTGCTAGTGGGTACCGTGGCACTGTATGACGGGAGCAACAGCTGAACAGGCTGGGATAGTCCCTGCTGTTCAAAGGGGCTGATTTGTTTGGGGTTTATTTTTCTGGGAGTGTAACAGCCTCGACCAAAGCTTTTCTGGCAAGAGTGAGTGCGAGCAGGCAGCGCTGATCCGGCCACTCCAGTATGGGACGAGCAGCAGCTGGGGTCTGTCTCCTGCTGAGGCTGTCTGCAGGAGCATGGGCAACCAGCGGCTGTGCAGGGCGAAAAGAGCTGGTGGCTCTGTGATCTGCTCTTGCAGTGGCTCCTAAGATGTGCAGGGCAGGGACGGACTCGGGAGCCGACGCAGCACCAGAGCATAGATATGTCTTGCGCCAGGAGAGCTGCAGTCCCGCTTCTCCCTGCGCCTGCTGACCAGCCCACAGCTCTCCCCTTTCTCCTAAACAGTGAGGATGAAGCATGTACAGCAAGTCTGGTGGGCGGTGACGGTGAGGGGGACCAATTATATATTCATAAGCTCATTATATATTCACGAGCTGATGAGTTCGTGGTACTTTTTGCACACGCTTCGAGGTCGCACAACTCAATAAAGAATGACCCACAAGTGGTCGGATCCCGCAAATTACGGATCGCAACTACGTGGATGATCACCATATAAAGAGTAGAACAAGCATGGAAACATGTCTATTTTGTTGGAGAAAATTAGGGGGAAATGGACTGTTGTGATAATGAAAAAAGTCTTTCGTTTTAATCCCAGAAGTGATTTTTATTATGAAATTTTTATTTGTGTTTCTTTGCGGGGGAAAAAAACCCAAACAGCACCTACCAACACCCTCCCCCCTCAAACCTGGCAAAAGAAGACAATTTAATGCTCTAAAAATATTCAGATTTTTGCATTTTTATTTGATTTTTTCCCAAAGTTTTAGATCAAGCCCATTACCTTTCCTGGAAAACTGCATGTTTGAGTTTTGTCTTAAAGAGCTGATGACACTCCAATGCTCAGAACTAGGAACGCTCTTTTATTGCTTTGCTTCTGCTACTCAGGGCAGTTTCAAAAGGAATCAGGTTTCACAAACAATCACGAAATACCGAAAATGCTCTCCTTTGGTCTCTGATGTACTTTGGGACTGGAACATCTGAAGGTGCTCCAGCAGCATGATGGGCTGTCCCGTGGGGTGACAGTTTGGGAGCTGACAGAGATGAGGAGCTGTGGAACTGGCAGTCCCAGGCCTGCCCATACTGAAGGCTGCATCAGCATGCAGATGCAGATGTTACCAGCTGAAGGGAATTTTGCCTGTTAGTACTTATAAACAAGAAAATGACGCAGTCATAGAGGGCTGTGCATTAGTTGATAAACATCTCTTTAATGATTTCTTCACTGTAACTGTGCAAGGAATATGTTGACCTTCAATGTGTCACGTATTCTAGGATGTCATGGCATGTTTTACTCAGTATTTGGCCCAGCTTCTCAAGGACTTAAAAGATGGAAAATCATTTGAATCCTTAAGCCTGTGCTGATCAGAAATTCCTGTGGAAACCTCCTGTGGTGCACTTCTGTTCCAAGTTTGATGCTACCAAACTAAAACCTGTAGTCAGGCTAGCACCAAAGCATGTCTGAAGTTCATTTCATTATTCACTGCACACATACTGAAGTCCTTTTTTTCCTACTTTATTCAAAATTATCATTTTTCAACTTTTTCCCCCTCTGCCCACAGTTTCAATTCCCAGTGCATCATTCCATTTGAAAATTGAATGTTTTGGTACATGTGATCCAGTAAAATTTATATCTCTGGATGTGACATGTTGAGCTAAAGTTTTTCATGTCAGACAAATGTGGATTTCCAACAAGCTGTTTGTCATCTTGGAATGAAATAGAAGGTCACAGAATCACACAGAATATTCCAAGTTGGAAGGCACCCACAAGGGTCATTGAGTCCACCTCGCAAGTGAATGCAAGGTGGACTCGCCCAGGGACTGAACCCACAACCCTGGAGCCATGGGCACCACGCTCCATCCATCCAAGCCTCCTATGTCACTGAGTTCCTCATCCAGTCTTTTCTTAAACACCTCCAGGGATGATGATTCCACCACCTGCCTGGGCAGACCATTCCACTGAGGTATCACTCTCTCTGTGAAAAAGCTCTTCCTGACATCCAGTCTAAACCTCCCCTGGCACAGCCTAAGTCCATGTCCTCTTGTTCTGGTGCTGGCAGCCTGAGAGAAGATTTACACCCACCTGAGTGCAACCTCCCTTCAGGTACTTGTAAACAGCAATGAGGTGACCTCTGAGCCTCCTCTTCTCCAGGCTGAACAACCCCAGTTCCCACAGTCGTTCCCTATGGGGCATCTTCTCCAGTCCTTTCACCATCTTTGTCACCCTTCTCTGGACCCTCTCAAGCAGTTTAACATCATTCTTAAACTGGGGAGACAGGAAAATTAAACATAGATTTCAAGTGATAAATAGCCTTTGTATTAAATCTTAGCATAGAAATTTTATTAAGTAGCAAATGTAATAAACCTTTAATCCTTGAATCACTTAGTATTTCTTCTCAGTTTAATTATTTATTTGGAATTCAGAAGATGCATAATGAACTCTGGATCTTTTTAATATAGACTCTATATCTTGAAGCCTTAAAGAAATGAAAGTAATTGAATGCCTTAAACAAATAAAAGCAATAAATCTTTTTGCTTATAGAGTTTGCTACAAAACCATGTACAGTGACCCCAGTTATCCAGCTTTTTAAAAATCCTTGCCATTGTACATACTTGTATTCAGTCCTGTCACTCATCTTTTCTCTCTTATGTGCTTAAACTGGGGAATGTTCTTTGGAGTATTTCTGTTACCTACTTTACAGTAATGTTGCCTACATTAATGTAGATTCCTTGTAATGTCTATTTGTGCATTCACACCTCAGATCCTACTGGAAGAAAATATTTCATGATTCAGAGTAATGTAAAATTTTCATAGGAGTTTGTCGTAGTTCATGTGAGAGAAAGAGTCCTGAATAGGAGCACCAGCAGCACATAGAGATTATGTACCTGCTTCATTCTTGTACAGGTGTGAGATTAATTGTTTTATTACCTGTTCAAAATGAATAAATATGTTTAAAAAACAATGGCTTAACAGCTGTGAAGACATTGTCTTGGGAGGAAAAGCACGTTTTACATGGGTCTTACCAAGCCTGACAGCAGATTTTGGTGCCTCTGAGGACTGACTCACAGTGATGTCAGTAGCACTGCGGTGGACACGCATGGTGTTGAAGGATGTTGATGTAATGTTTACCTGTTTGTCAGAAGGGTGTCAGCCTTCAAACTGGAGAGAAGCAGTATTCACTTATGGATAACCCTACCTCAGAGAATAAACCTGAGTGTCCAGAAGCAAAGCTTAAATGAGGTGAATGTGCAAGAGTTTGTAGGAATGTGTGTGTTCAATGTACATAAGAAGGTCTGCAGTTGTTGCTGATTGGGTGACCTCAAGGAGGAGGCAAGTTGCAGAGGTGATGCTCTTGAAAACTGTTCTATGGTTTGTTTATGAGCTTGCCCAAAGAGAATTCCTATGAGAAGTAGCAGGCTTTGCCACTGAAGCTGAGGGAGGTGTAGTACTCACCCTATACCTTCTTGACTTCATTTTTCTGTGTGTTTTTTTCCATTTTCTTTAGCCTGTGACATTTAGTTTGATTGACATTTTCAAATGTACAGTAATTGAGATCTGTACTCTCTAACCTTAAAGAAAAAATTGTAGTGGTCTAACTACTTCACGTAAATTACAGTTTCTGTGGAACTGATGTTGGGTCAGAGCTGAGGGGGAAAAATATACTCAATTTAAAAGCAGGCAGAGGATGCCTGAGGAGTCTGTGATCAGTGATTGCTTAAAGTTTTTCTCTGAATTGGAGCTGATGCAATAGTTGGTGCTTGGAACTGTGTGCAGTCTTGGATTTTTCTTTTTTCTGTCTTATTTTCTTTTGGCTACTGCATCTTTTTACATTGCTAATGTTTCTTGTAGATATTTTATTCTATGGTAGTGTGCAGCTTAGCTTTTCTTTCCCTATAACATTGTTCATACATAATTCGGGGGGTGGTGTGTATGATTTTTTTTTGAGAGCTCTGATGTCCTTCTGAGTTTGAATTTTTATGCAGATGTGATTGCTGATTCAGATGGCACTGAGTGACACTGCATAACCACTTAGAAAATACAGAAAAATTTCAAAGTTAGGAGGGAGGTTTTGGAAATCAAAGGGTATTGGTAGCTATTGGTAACTAGGGATTTAGAATATACAGTCAGCCCTCTTGCACTTTGTGCCCCCAATATTGCAGCTTCAGATCTTAGTGGCATGATTTTTTAGCGATGTAGGAGACCTGTTTCGCAATTGCGCATGCGCGACCTGATGCCATGGCGGTGGCAGTGGCCCGAGTGGCAGAACGGGTGGTGGAACGGGTGCGGACAGGAGCGGAGGCGACCCGGGCAGCGGCAGCAGTGCAGGTGATGGCAGCGGTGGCGGAGATGGCGGTAGGGGTGGTGACAGTGGCGGCGGCATGGCCGCCATTCAATGCCAAAGTCGGGCTATGCGGATGGCAATTAAGACCATGGGTCTGCATTATAGGAGACACGACTGTATTGCTCTGTCTTTCCAAATCATTGTTTTATTTAGCGTTGAACCCTTTTTGAACACATCCATGGTGTCCCTAATTAGGCCCAGGTCTGTGTGGTGCATTTATCTGCTTAGTTGCAGGCACTGCCAAGTTCCTCTGTGGCATTTTGTGGTTTTGTTATAGGAGAATTTTTGTCTTTACACTGAGGGGGAAGTTTCTCCTGTATTTTCCAGTGTAACTCTGTCTTAATATAAAACAGTGCTAGACAGACTTGAAGACCCTATTCACAGAACCACAGAATCAGTAAGGTTGGAAAAGACCATAGAGGTCATCAAGTCCAACCTATCACCTATTACCTAATCTAGCCAAACCTGTTACCTAACCTGTTGCCATCCTGCTACCAACACACCATCCTGCCTATAACACACTACCCTAATATCTAGGCCATGCCACCAAGTACATCATCCAACCTTTTCTTAAACACCTCTAGGGATGGTGACTCCACCACATCCTTGGGCAGCCCATTCCACTGAGAGATCACCCTCTCTGTGAAAAAGTTCCTTCTAATGTCCAGTCTAAATCTCCCCTGACGCAGTTTAAGACTGTGTCCTCTCATTCTATCACTTGTAGCCAGAGAGAAGAGACCGACCCCCACCTGGGTACAACTCCCTTTCAGGTAGTTGTAGAGAGCAATAAGTTCTCCCCTCAGCCTCCTCTTCTCCAGACTGAACAACCCCAGCTCTCTCAGTCACTCCTCATAGGGCTTGTGTTCGAGCCCCTTCACCATCCTTGTCGCCCTTTTCTGGACACACTCAAGGATCTCAACATCCCTCTTAAACTGAGGAGCCCAGAACTGAACACAGTATTCATCTCAGTAAATTTAGTTTCTGTGCGGGCAAATGTGATGACTTCTCTAGAAAGAAGGAACAGTATGCAGAATACAGAAGTATTTCAAGAGCACACAATTGTTAATTGCTCAGCGATTGTACTTGTGCTGCTAACCATGAGTGTTTAAAAAGTAATGTGCAACCAATCCATATATTTCATTTTCCAAGAACTACTGTATCACAAGAATGATATCACTAGTAAAACTTTGGCTAGCAGAGTAAGTCCTTATCTGCCTTGGATTTTTTTCATGAACTAGTGAGCATCTCTGAGAGATAAAGTACTGCATATGACTGTGATCTTTCTAGGACAAACCAAGTTCATAAGGCACTATAATTTTTCCTGGTTTGGGACAAATTTTCGGTCAAACTGAGTGAGTCTGATCTATCTGACTAAGGTAATCTGTTAAAAGGAACTTTGCATCTGTCACAAAGGTTTTATTTGTATGTGGAGTCTTTGGTTGGTTGTAGTTTTTTGGTTCACAGATTGTTCTGAGTTGGAAGGGACCCACAGGATCATCTAGTCCAATTCCCAAGTGAAAGCTCACCCAGGGATCAGGCCCACAAGTGTGGAACCACAGGCACCACGCTCCATCCATCCAAGCCTCCCACCATCTAGACCATGTCACTGAGCTCCTCATCGAGTCTTCTCTTAAACATCTCCAGGGATAGCAACTGCCCTGTTTTGTTTTGGTTTTCATGAACCGATCCTAGGGAACTAGTCAAAAAATACGTATGTCTTAATCTCAACAGAACTAAAGTGAACTCACTGTGTTTCTGGTTCACAAAATGAGAGATTTTTTCCGCTACACCTAGCCAGAAGCAAATAACCAAGAAGGCAGGAGCTATTTTCTGAGATTCACCTGCCTCCCTGACTTTTTCTGGGCAGCCAAGCCTTGCCATTGTATTTTCTCACCCGTCCTGTTGAGGAAGGGGAGTGAGTGAGTGGCTGGCCAAGGTGAACCCACCACACTAGGGCCAGTATATTAACCTACTCTTTTATGCAGGCTCGGTGCTTTTCTACTAATCACTACTACTACCACCACATTATTTGAACACTCCAAATCCCTAAGACCTTCTTACTTCACATAGACCAGCAAATTCCTAAATGTTAAGTTTGTGACATTGGCAGGGGAGTAGGAGTCCAAGACAACATCACGAATTTAAAAAGAAAAATGTAAAAAAAATTTTAAAATATGCAGATGTACATTCTATTGAATCTGATAATTAAGGCTGTTTTGACAATCCAGACTATTCAGAATGACCCAAGGAGAAATGTTATTTGAAAACAACTTTCTGCTTAGTCTTTTTCATTTGTTTTTCTTTCTTTCTTTCAGCGGAAAAAGGATGCACAGATATTGTTTCTGTGGGTTTAGGAAACAGATGATAACATGCAAAGCACTGTGTTTATATGCACTGTGGTGTTTTGACTTTTATTTAATGCATAATCCTTTTTGAAAACTTCAGAGCAGGTCAGTAGTGAGGTGAATTGAGTGTTTGATGTCAGCAAGTGAAAACAGAAAGGGGTCGCCTGTTCCTTGTTGTGTGAAGGGTAGGGGTTTGCATCTACTTATTTGAATTTTTCTTAATCAGTCTTCAAATGAGTTGAGATAAAAGAGGAAACATTATCTAACCAAAGCTTCTCAGTCAACTAATGATGTCAAGCAGTAATCTTCACTTTCTCACCATATTTCCTGTGGACTATAAGCTATTTAATACAGCTAGAAATTACCTCATCCATCTTAGCAAGGTCAGTTTTTTTCTGTGCTTCGTTATGTCATGGGTTTATCAGTACTGGGCATGGGAATGAGGTGAAGAATAATTTCCTCTTTAATTGAATTTTCAGATTGGAATGTGTGTGTGTGTAGAAATGGCCTGTGCTGGCACCTGGCCAGCACCCCGTGTCATCAGCCTCCTGCTAATGAAGAATGCTGTAATGACTGCACAGACCAGGTGCCAGGATATGAAATACGTGTGTTGAGGATTGTAGTTGTGTCTAATGTAGATTTTACTATGACAGTAATTTAGCATAGAAACATGATCTGCCTATGGTCTTGCCCTGTGCTGACTTGACAGCTGTGTCTGAGGAAAATGATTGCATTGCAGGGTGACATCTGGTGTCAGGCGTTATCATGGAGAAATAAAAGCACTTCCTACCCTATGGTGTGGTTTGTTCATATGACCTTGCTATTAGAAAGAATATTTTTGCCTTCAGATGTAATTTTCAGCAGCATGTCACTTCTGCCTGCTGTTTCCAGTAAAAGTAATGAGGCTACTTAGGGTATTCAGACGTGACCTGATGTGCACACAGGTAATTAGAGCGAGTGTAATTCTCAATTCAGATATTGTAAAGAATACTGTGGTACGTATTGCTTTTGTGAAAGGAGAACTGGTTATTGTCAAGTACTTAAAAATTAGTAGTGAAATTGCAGTTGCAAGTCCTTGCAGTACATCTTTTATATATATTCTTTTTTCCTTGTTTCTTATACCAGTCTAGAACATGAGAATCATAGATTTCTTTTTTCCTCAGAATACGGCGGCATGGGCTTGGACTTCTCCTATAATATTGCAGTGGCAGAAGAGCTGGGAAATATCCGCTGTGGAGGTATTACTATGGCTATTGGAGTGCAACTTGGTATGGCTACTCCTGCTCTTGCAAGGTAATTTCAGAAAATTTTGTTTAGCCTAAAACCCAAATTGTCATGCGTTCAGACCTTAAACTCTGTATAAGAGCAGAAAAACCCCCAATACTGTGCAGATTTACTGTCTAGTTGCTCTAAAGCAATGCTTGAGGAAGGAACCTACTCTTTATTTCTCTCAGTTTGGTTTAGGGGAGAAAATACTTTTTTTTAATGTTAGATTAGTATACATTTAAACGTAAGTCTTGTTTTGTAGTAGATGATACATTTACAAACACAAAACCAATTAAAAAATATTTAATTCCAGAATCCCTTGCTTCATGTTTGTCTTTTTCTTAGCCAGCTATCCCAGTGCAGTCATACTAGAGATGCATTTAGTTATAATGATTAGGATCAGTCTAATTCTGTTTTACAATTCATTACCTTTTTTCCAGCTTTGCAAGGTGTTAGTCTATGTCCTCAACTTGTAGTGCATGTACCATGCTTCCTAAATATGCCCATTCCAGGTAATTAATAATATTGCTTTATTTTATCTGCTATGTTAGTGTTCCCCTTTTTAGCTCTCACTATCGTTCAGGCTTCTGCACTTTCTGAATCTCTTTTGTTGTTATTTTTCTTTCCTCAGTAGAAGTAACAGTTAACCTACTGCTCCAGGTAATAGTTTTAACAAACATTCTGCACTGTAACAAGAGTTTGAAAATGTAGAACGAGGCAATAGGATGGTCCAGTAGAGTGCCCCTGGAATATGGATACGCCTAAAATTCTGAAAGATGGGAATGAAATTCGAATAATTATGATGAAATCAGAAATTTCTCTGCCCAAAACAGTTATACAAGAGGGGAAATTTTGCTCAGAAGACCATTTTAGGGTTATTTGTTAGTTATTATTTAGTTTGTGTTTTGTTTTGTTTCCCATTCTGAATGAAAATGTCTCTAAATCTACTGTAGAGTATGGAATGTAAGCTTCATTCTCTTGACATCCACTTATCCTTCTACTTGGTATATGTGGCTCTGTAGGTCTCATCTAGACCAGTTTTCTGAAAGCTTCCTTTTCCTTTGTGTAATACAGTCAGGTCTTCTATATCGTGGACCCGCGGTCTTCATCGGGATCCGCAAAGCCCTACTTCTGTGTTGAATGGCAGCTCAATAATATGCAAATTTGCCCAGCATCCTTACGTGGCCCCTGGTGCTGTTTCAGCACTGTGTTGCTGTGTATCAGTGTTTGTGTCGGCCCTTCCCAGCGCCCGCAGCCACCCCACGCTGGGAAAAACCCCTTTTTGGCTCGGCTTGGAACACTGGTGCGGGGAGCTGCCTGCATCGCTGTCCTGGTGTCTCTTGGGGTGGGTAGACCTGGTCTCTCCATACTCAGGATAGACAAGCACATTCTGGAGAGTCACTCAAGAAAGTCTCAGACATCTGAGAGCATGTAAATCTTTCATAACTCCACAGCAGCAGCTCCGGTGGAGCGGCCCGCCGCGGCCAGGGGAAGAGCAGGGGAGGAGTGGCCCCGCTGCGCCGTAGCAGGAAAGGAATGGGCAAGCAGCAGCTGCTGCTGCGTTCCAGGGCCGGGGCAAGTGGCAGCTGCTGCTGCATTCTGGAGCCAGGGCAAGCCCCATCGCCGCTGCATTCCGGGGCCGGGGCAAGTGGTGGTTACTGCTGCATTCCAGGGCCAGCAGCCCTGGCCGTGGGGCCACCATGTCCTGGGGCCAGGGCAAGTGGCGGTGCCACTGCCGACACTGCCTTCCATGGCTGGGAGGAAGCTGTGGTGCCGCCACAGCAGCTGTGCTGCATATTCATGACTGCCTAATTGACTATTCATGCATGCCAGGTCGCGCATGCACAGTTGCAAAAAGTGGCCTCCTTCATCGCTAAATAATCATGCTGCTAAGATCTGAAACCACAATATGGGGGGTGCGAAGTGCAAGAGGTCTGACTGTACACCAGAAGCTTGCTGAAAGCATGGAGTTCAGTATGTCTGTTGGAACAGTACCTTAGTTAGAGTCCAACTGAGAAAAAGATAGTATTTTAAAATACTTCAGAAAATAGTACCTTGCCCCCATGACAGCCTTTTATTCCCAGGGGCTTAAAGAAAATCTGTGGGTAAAAGAAGAGTGGATTTTGTTCTGTTGCAATTTTTTGGTCTTACTCTGTTCTGCTATAGAAAAGCATTGAAGTTATGCACATCTGTGCTAGTGAAATCCTAGAGTGGATATTCTTAGAAAATAAGTGTGAAAATGTTGCTAACTTTATGGAATCTGTTAATTGAATTTTTGTCTTTATTAGTGAATTTCTTGCCCAATGTTAAGTCAACTCCACTGTCCCACTCCTCACGTGTAAAAGTGAAACTTGGTAATGAAAAGAGGAAGATGGTTGCTACAGGAAATTTTGCCTGGGGATGGTTTCTTAAAGATATCTGTGTACTGTGGTGATTCTAAACAAGTTCAAAGAGATAATTAACATTTTGCATCTTAACTATGCATTGCTACACGTGATGCATTGGTGATGCACAAAGCAAACAGTAATATGGGAATAAACCATCATTTTCTCAAAAAACTCTGGAGCTCTTCGTTGTCTTTCCTAACTTTGGAGTTTATGCAGCTTTCATCCAGTACGTACTGAATGCACTTACGAACTAACTCAGTGGATGTGATTCCTCTAATTCTCAGAATCCTCTAAGCAAAGAAGTAGGGCTTTCTGAATCCGAAAGCTAAATGCAAAGAGCTTTGTCAGCAGTGACCTAACCTTTGATGGACCTGGTTCAGAACATAACTTTCTGTCAGGTCTTCCAAATGCATTCAGACATAATACTTCACTTGCTGGTTTATGAATAGAGTGGAGGAAGCAACTCCTAGCTGAGACAGCGAATAATACACGCTTGCCAGAGCTTCTAAACAAACCTGTAGGGTGTCATATACATGGTGAAACCAGATCAATGTAGAGCTGCTTTATCTCAGCAGTAGGCAGAGAACTTTCCTTTTCTTTTTTTTCAATTGTATAGAGGAAAACAGGATAATGGTGATTACTTAGTGAGAAGGGGGTGCTTTTCTGTTTCATCAACTTATCACTGATTCTTTCTTCACCCTAGACAGCAGCATACCAAGGAATTAATATCCAAAAAAAAATTTTACTGTCTAATTTCTTATTTGCTGTAGAGAATCAGCAGCTGACAATCAGAACCTATAGGTATGGATCATGGATGTATTCTTACCTCTGTATTTTGCCATAGTTTTATTTTCCTTTTACCCTCTGTGTATTTGCAAGATATAAAAATACCGCTGGTATTTTTGTTTTCATGACATCCCACCAAAGTTACTTATGAAGCGTGGAGCAAGAGAGGACGGAACACTTCCAAGCAACTCACTGTACTAGAATCCTGCACTTGGGACTCTTGGGTTACTGAGCATCAACAAGGTTTATTGACCATTGACTCATGTGTGTGTGTATGCACATGCACAGAAATATACTTTAAGGTAATGCTAAGGCTGCAGAGTTAATCACATGGGAATCTATGCTCTGGGGCATGGCTCCAGCCGAGAAATCAGACATGACTGGGTCTCTCTCGAGCCAGAGCATGATCTGATTGAAAACAGAGTTTTCTAATTCTGGAGCTGTAAAACTGGGAAGAAGTGAGTATTGCATTTGTGACATTTTTCTGGAATGCACTAAAGGTGTGCAGAATGTTATAGAAATTGCATACTTCTAACACAATAGCTAGCCTCTTGCTGAGCTGCATACCCTTCCCGCAAGGCACAGAGACGCAGGATCTTACGAAGATAGTGTTGCCAGACTTTTTTTTAATTGCAAATACGTAACTTCTTCTGCAGCCTCATTTTTGGAAAGAGCTGAACTGTTTTTTATAACTTAATATAAACGAAGATATCAAACCAAAAACATTAGTCTGAGAAAATTCTTGCTGTGAAAATCCTCCGTTGAAATACTAAGGGTTGACAAAGATTCAACTATCTGAAAGCATTGCCAAAAATCCCCACTAGCTGCTCTTATAATCTGTTTTTCCATGTTGTTGGTTGAATGGGGTTTTTTTGCCTAATGAATGTTCAGCTGATCATAATTGATCATATACCAAGGAAAAAAAAAAAAAGTACACTACATAACAGTCATGGAAACTTTGTTCCAGTATGCTGGAGGAAGGAGTAAGCACTTCAAACTTGCTTCTTGTATTTATTTGGCATTGCTACTGTGATTTTCAGCAGTCAGGACTAGGAATTGAGTGTTATGGGGAGAGCCCTATTGTTCTATTGTAAAACTTTTCTCCTTTTTACTGGAACAGACAATAGCTTTCCTTTCTTATGTCCTCTTCCCTCCCCTGCAAGGCATGTGACCAGAGGAGGGGCTTTCTCCTTTTTTCTGAACAAACAGTGGAGGATTCTTTGTCTTATCTTCCCTTCCTGGCAAAGCATGTGACTAGGGGAGGGACCTAAGGGCAGGCTGAGTAACAGCCAATGGCAAGTGAAGACATGCCCACAAGGCATGTGACATGGGAGGGGCCCAAGGCCCTATAACTACGGCTGCCGGGCCTCACGGAAGGGGGTTTGTGGGAGGAAGTCTTTTTTCTCCTTTGATCTTTACTGTTGCCATTTTGCCCAGGACCACGTGGACCTTGACTCTTCATCTCAGCACAGCTTTCCCCCTGCCGACTGCTGGATCTCCCTGCAGCCCCTTGGACATTTCAGAAAAGGATTGCCAGCTGTTACTCCACCAGTTTGCCTACCCTGAGCCCTATTCCCCTGCCCTTGAAATCCCTGGGGGTGCCCTGATCTGCCTCAAACTTGGCCCCCCTTGTGCTTGTTTTTTTCCCCAGCTGTCTACAGACGTCATTGTTCCATTGTTGTTGATATTGCAGTTGTTCAAACATATATATATATATATAGTTATATTATTTTTTTCCTTTCTCCCAGTAAAGTTCTTATTTCTCTCTATATATTACTCAAGTATTTCTAAACTTAATTCGTACTCTGTCCTAATTGACACCAACACATTGAGCTCCCTCTGTGGACCAAGTGAAAGTGTCTGCCAGCTCTCTGTCTGCTCCATGTCCTTTGTGTCAGGGTTGGAGTGGAGGGGACAGCTTAGTCTTAACTCTTGGTATCACTCCTTTGGAAGTACTGGGATAATGTTTGAGAAGGAGAGCCCAGGCTACTGCAGATTGCTTAGGCAGACACTGAGCCTAAGGAGATAAGTGGCATTGATCACCTGAGAAGCCTCATGCCGAAGAGGAGGTGGAGGAAAAATTTGATTTTTATGAATTTCTAACACAGAAAACATATTTCATGACCTGAGGTATTTTTCAGTTGCAGAGGAGAGTTTCAAGAACTGGACCTCAAACTTACCATTCACACTGCAAGATGAAATCAGTGAATGTTAATTAGGACAAAATCAACCGTGAAATGTTTTCAATGGATTAAAGCAGCTAAACATTGGAAAAATAACATTTAACTGGATTGAAATATGGCCAAGTAAATTTTTTGTGTTAAAATGCCATCAACAGTTTGCTGTTTCCTTTTTTTATTTTTGTGGAGACTAAAGTGACAGTTGAGAAGAGGTACTAATGGATTTCACTGTGTGATTTAAATGCAGATGTGAACTATTAATAAATTAAATACAGATATTTGCAGAGGGTGGCCACTGCATATTATAATTTTTCAGTCACTGCTAAAACCGGGCAAATTGCTGGTGCAGAAGTCATAAGATAAACAGGGAGCAGGTCCTCCATCGTGGCTGAGCATTGATGGGAGACCCCAGGTATTATATTTATTTAGGTCTTGTAGCTCTCAAAGCAACAGTTGTAAAGATAGATTTTGGATATCTAGACCACACGTTTCTGTGGGAGTGAGGTGCCTGAATACTCATGAGAACTTTTTTGAAATGATTGTGACTGCACTTCTGGTGAGGGCTCTGAATCATAGCTTTGGAGGGTATCTATTATCTCTTTTGACTCTGGGACAGGTTTTTTCTAGTCATACAAAAATTGATCATTGTGTGGCTAGAACAAAATTTGTAAGCAATTTCTAAAGAAAATGTACCTTTAAAAGCTGTTCATATCCTATCTTTTTCATTATGTTGTGGCAGGTTTGGATCTGATGAGTTGAAAAAACAGTTCCTCGCACCAACTATAGCTGGTGATTTTGTGGCTTGCTTGGGAGTCAGTGAAGCTGGAGCTGGGTCAGATGTCTCAAGTAAGTTAACCTAGAAAATTGCCAATTTTAGAGAGTCTGTTGTTTTAATAGAAAGAATCTTATTTCCCTGACCCTTCCTTTTGCCACTATCATTTGTAAGAGACACAATGGAAACAAAGTCTGGTGTGCTGAGAGCAAAAAGTAACATTCCAGGAGCAGTAACACATGCTTCTGATGCCTCCAAAAGCAACCAAATTTAGTGTATTTGTAGGATGAATCAATACCTACAATGATGTAAAAGCTGAATCCAGCTGTCATGCTGGCCCTGGTTTTCTACTTGTACTGTCCTCCTGCTGCCTTCCCTGTTCTGTCTGGACTCACCACGAAAACAGTGCCAGCACCTCATTAGTTGCACAGCCGTCGGTCATGCAAATTTGTAGATGTACATGACAGGCAACATGACCTATTCAGCTGTACTAGAACTTGTGCTGCCTTGAAACAGACCTCTCCACTGAATGTGGGCAAGCTGCAGAACCAGTCTGTTCTGAAAATTACAGCATCACTTTCACAATGGGCTCCTCTTGCTCATCTGTACCTCACCTCAGCAGTCATTCCTGTGAAACAAAAATATCTCTGAACTGGTGATTATTTCATTTAGAGCTAACAAAGAATTTGACCTGCCAGGTCTATTAGCTTTGTGATTTAGTTACTTCACATTTTTCTTGTTTTAGTGCAAGGATATGTATAAAAACATGGACAAATGAAACTACTATTCTGAAGTGCCTAAGGCAGTAGAAAATTTGAACAATTAAATTAAAACATATTGTAAATGAAGTAAAAGATGTCTCCTCTGAATAAGAAGTATGGGCTTTAAGGAAAAGGGAATTATAAGAAACCACTTTTAGAGGTTTAGATGTCGAACAGAGCATGACTAATCTGAATACATTGTGCTCTTAAAAATTCCTGAGACAACACAGAATCACACAGAATCACAGAATATTATGAGTTGGAAGGGACCCACAAGGATCATCTAGTCCAACTCACCATCTAACGCCCGTACAGAGACCGAAAGCACATCCCAGAGCGGTAACACAAACCTAGTTCCCTCACAGTCTAGCAGGCCACTTCGAGCCGGAAGGGACCCAGGATCATCCAGCCCTACACCCCCCAGCTAGACCATGTCACTAAGCTCCTCATCGAGTCTTCTCTTAAACACCTCCAGGGATGGCGACTCCACCACCTCCCTGGGCAGCCCATTCTAATGTGCAATCACTCGCTCTGTGAAAAACCACTTCCTAACATTAAGTTTAAACCTCCCCTGGCGTAGCTTGAGGCCGTGCCTTCCTGTAGACAAACTTGTGAAGCCTGACAGAAGTTTTTTGATCAAAGGAGTCCTATGTCTATCTTCTTGACCAAATTCGTGTTGTTTTCTCAAGACAAATGGATAATTCTCCAGTGCTTGAGCAAGGGTGCAGCAAGCAGATCTCAAGAGAGTTAATGGGAATAACGAAATAATGGAACTAAATCTTCCTGCATGATCCATTGCTGTTTTCCCTCCTAGTTAATTGAATTTGTTCATAAGTTCACAGAGTTCACAGAATATTCTGAGTTGGAAGGGACCCACAAGGATCATCGAGTCCAACTCTTAA
>WEKX01007980.1:227898-246864 GCA_013390025.1 Pitta sordida
GTCAGTGAAGCTGGAGCTGGGTCAGATGTCTCAAGTAAGTTAACCTAGAAAATTGCCAATTTTAGAGAGTCTGTTGTTTTAATAGAAAGAATCTTATTTCCCTGACCCTTCCTTTTGCCACTATCATTTGTAAGAGACACAATGGAAACAAAGTCTGGTGTGCTGAGAGCAAAAAGTAACATTCCAGGAGCAGTAACACATGCTTCTGATGCCTCCAAAAGCAACCAAATTTAGTGTATTTGTAGGATGAATCAATACCTACAATGATGTAAAAGCTGAATCCAGCTGTCATGCTGGCCCTGGTTTTCTACTTGTACTGTCCTCCTGCTGCCTTCCCTGTTCTGTCTGGACTCACCACGAAAACAGTGCCAGCACCTCATTAGTTGCACAGCCGTCGGTCATGCAAATTTGTAGATGTACATGACAGGCAACATGACCTATTCAGCTGTACTAGAACTTGTGCTGCCTTGAAACAGACCTCTCCACTGAATGTGGGCAAGCTGCAGAACCAGTCTGTTCTGAAAATTACAGCATCACTTTCACAATGGGCTCCTCTTGCTCATCTGTACCTCACCTCAGCAGTCATTCCTGTGAAACAAAAATATCTCTGAACTGGTGATTATTTCATTTAGAGCTAACAAAGAATTTGACCTGCCAGGTCTATTAGCTTTGTGATTTAGTTACTTCACATTTTTCTTGTTTTAGTGCAAGGATATGTATAAAAACATGGACAAATGAAACTACTATTCTGAAGTGCCTAAGGCAGTAGAAAATTTGAACAATTAAATTAAAACATATTGTAAATGAAGTAAAAGATGTCTCCTCTGAATAAGAAGTATGGGCTTTAAGGAAAAGGGAATTATAAGAAACCACTTTTAGAGGTTTAGATGTCGAACAGAGCATGACTAATCTGAATACATTGTGCTCTTAAAAATTCCTGAGACAACACAGAATCACACAGAATCACAGAATATTATGAGTTGGAAGGGACCCACAAGGATCATCTAGTCCAACTCACCATCTAACGCCCGTACAGAGACCGAAAGCACATCCCAGAGCGGTAACACAAACCTAGTTCCCTCACAGTCTAGCAGGCCACTTCGAGCCGGAAGGGACCCAGGATCATCCAGCCCTACACCCCCCAGCTAGACCATGTCACTAAGCTCCTCATCGAGTCTTCTCTTAAACACCTCCAGGGATGGCGACTCCACCACCTCCCTGGGCAGCCCATTCTAATGTGCAATCACTCGCTCTGTGAAAAACCACTTCCTAACATTAAGTTTAAACCTCCCCTGGCGTAGCTTGAGGCCGTGCCTTCCTGTAGACAAACTTGTGAAGCCTGACAGAAGTTTTTTGATCAAAGGAGTCCTATGTCTATCTTCTTGACCAAATTCGTGTTGTTTTCTCAAGACAAATGGATAATTCTCCAGTGCTTGAGCAAGGGTGCAGCAAGCAGATCTCAAGAGAGTTAATGGGAATAACGAAATAATGGAACTAAATCTTCCTGCATGATCCATTGCTGTTTTCCCTCCTAGTTAATTGAATTT
Organism: Pitta sordida; assembly: GCA_013390025.1. Lineage (NCBI taxonomy): Eukaryota > Metazoa > Chordata > Aves > Passeriformes > Pittidae > Pitta > Pitta sordida. The sequence goes on from WEKX01007980.1 coordinate 229,446, forward strand.
GTTCATAAGTTCACAGAGTTCACAGAATATTCTGAGTTGGAAGGGACCCACAAGGATCATCGAGTCCAACTCTTAACACTGTCTCCCTGGCGGGAATCGAACCCAGGTCTCCCACATGCCAGGTGGGGACACTTACCACTGTACTAAAGTGGATTTCTTAAGAAAATGTCCATCATTTTTATAGACTTTTTTCTGTTATAATAATTATAAATTTGAATTTTGCTAATGTAGGAAATAAAACATCATCTATTTTAATGAATACCTCTCTAGTTTAATTATCAGAATTTATTATTTTATTATAGTTTTATCTAGCCACCCACGCTGCTGTCCCAGTGTCTCTCTGAGTGGGTAGACCTGGTCTCTCCGTACTCGGGGTAGACGTCTACCCCGAGAAAGTCTCAGACACCACATCTAACCTGAGAGTGTGTAAATCTTTCATAACTGCACAAAGCCTCCTCACTCGGAGCGGAGTGGGCGCAACACTGGGGGGACCTGGCATGGCCAGCTCCCTCTGAGGGACTGTCTAATTTGAATATTCATGACTATCAGTTCATGCAGGCGCAGTCCTGAAATGGACCTCCTTAATCGCTGAAAAATCATGCCGTGTAGAGGTGAAGCTGCTATCTGGGAGGTGCGAAGTGGAGAGGACTTGCTGTATCTTCATAGCCATATCCCTGAGACTGAGTCCACTTGACTTTAATAAATTGTTTTAGGTTTTCAAAGCCTGCTGTATTTTGAACATAAAACTTACAGATTGACTTGATAATCTTTCTTCTAATTAAAAAGAATCAACTTTTCATAAGTTCATTTTAAATATTGCTTCTCAAGTGTTTGAAGTAAAGTGTCAATAATTCAATCTGGTATTATACTTCGTCATTCTCTTTAGTAAGGCATTTGTTTTCTAATCTGTATATGGTTAGTCCCCTGTGATGCCATGCTTACGGGAACTATTTACATTTGTGATAACATCACAATGCTCATTGTTCCTCTGCAGACCCTCCATGGAACCTCTATCTAATCTCTTTAGTAGCTGTTTCAGAGCAAAGGAGAGTGTGATGTAAATCACTGTGTGTGTTGCCATCCTTGTCACACTATTCCAGTAAAGTCGTATTTCTTATTTCAGCTCTTTTATTATCCTTGATTTATTATTTAGTCTCCACATACAGAATTGTTCAGTGTCTGTGTCCATGTATTATGAATGTCAGTACTTTAGATTCCTTCAGTTTCTTGGCCTTCATATTATATGAGTTTCCTATTGAGTCCCTTGGACAGACTTGACATAGTCCTTTCTTTAACTGATGAAGTCTATGGCTGCTCTTTTTATCCACATTAGTACTATCTCTTTTCCTTATGTTCATCATTATCTGCTTGTGCATTCCTTTAGCCATAGCTATATCCCATACTCTCTTGTTTTATACCTTATATGATTTTCTCCCATAATTCTTCCTCTGTTCTTTCATTAACAAGACTATTTTCCAGCCATACTGACCTCAGTCCCAGTTTATCTTGTAAATGAAGATCAGACGCTTGGTGTTGCTTTTGTTTTATGTTTAGAGTCTTTGGGAAGAACAGTCATGTGCAGACTGAGGTGAGCATGTATGAAAGTACAACCAGATGACTTGTATGTGCCTCCACTTGGTGTCTGACTCCCACCCTCCAAATCTACAGTTCCCCTCAGTAGGTGGGCTTCCACAGACTTTACAGTCTCATTGGATTTACTGGTGCTATTAGGGGTGTGGTAGGGTTCTCTCATACCATTGCATACTTATATCTGGGTATCTGTTGGACAATCTTCCTCAGTTGGGGTTCTAGTTGAAGCAGCTCAATTGCATGGGATAAAAGTCAGCCCTTTGCAAACTCTGCTGAAGGGTAAATAATAACTAATGATTCACTCTGGCTGGCTGTTGCAGCTATGGCTGCTTGCAGCATGATGTAAACACAGAGATGAAAACAGGATTGATTTTTGCCAGGAGGTCAAAATAGCAGGTATTTAGAGCTCTTTCATGTACAGCCATTCATAGCATTTATACTTGCCTTTGTGCTAGTTTATCAGCTTTCAACTTTTTGTGCTATTCTGACCAAGAACATGCTGGCAGTGCACTTAAGTATATCTTTATTCATATAGAGATGTTGAGACTTGTGTTTAAGTTAGGGCTCTGAAATTAGTTGCTTCCTCAGTGACTAATGTGCACAGGAGCAGAACCCCACTAACCGATCACCTCAGTAAAATGCTTCTGTCCTGAGTTTTTGACTACCACGTTTACTTAGGGAGTTTTCTGCTTTCATCCACTGGGATGAAGACTCCACCTAAAGAGGGGTAAAAGAAATGGTCCTGTTTCCCTGGATTGCCTTCCATGAGTTATCAAGATTGGTTTGCCTTGTGCCTAGAATGGTTAGAGGATCTGGGGGGATGTGGGGGAGAACCAAATATTAGTGGTCTGGCAGAGCAAGGTAGTGACTCTGCCAGTTGTACAAGGACCAACTTATCTCTCCTTCACAAGAATAACCCTTCATTTCTTATCTTTTGAAATAGATATCAAGACAACAGCTGTGAGAAAAGGTGATGAATATGTCATAAATGGTGGTAAGATGTGGATTACATCTGGGACCCAAGCAGACTGGATGTGCCTGCTGGCAAACACCAGTGAAGGACACCCCCATAAAAATAAATCTCTCATATGTCTGCCAATGAATCTACCTGGTAATAACACAGAACTCTTTCTTTTCTAATTTAAATTTGTTGGTGTTTTTTCATATGCCTAAATATAAGATGGAAAGCTGTTTGACAGAAAGGACAGCATCCATAAATGTTATTCATACATAGGTGTTTCACTGTCATATAAAGTTGATACTGAAATGCATTTGCACACTTCTACAAAAAAAAGTAGAAAGGAGAAGAAAGTTAAATATTTTGCAGACTTCACCTTATGACTCCCGAATAATTTTATATGGAGAACCCTTTTCACCAAAAATGAATTTATAGATGTTTTTAAGATGTATTTGCATGGGAATAATTCCTAACCACATGAGAATAAAGGGCTAGAGTTTAGAGATTTCAAACTTGGGAAATACCTCTCAATACAATTCTAACCCCACATGCCATTACCTTCTTCCCTTGAGTGGATCTGACTCAATGGGGATGGAGTTGGTGTCTTGAACGCTAGAAGGATGCAATGCTGTGCTGGGCATGTCTTTTATGTGAATTTCAGTATTGAGTATGTGAGTCACCTTAGGAGTTCAGCAAGTTCTGAATTGGTTGACTGTTTCTACAACCTCAGCTCATTCAAGACAGGCTTTGAATGGGAGCTCAAAGAAGATGGACCTGAACTGCTTCACTAGGTGTAGACTGTGCTTATTGATAAATGATGAGCAAACTTAAAACACAGAGCCAGAATCTCTCTGAATTTCCAGGCAAATTCACTTATCAGGCATCTGCTGATAAGTGAATTTAGTCCTTCTTGTGATTTTTCATGAGGGGATCAGAATGCAAATGCAATATTACTTCTCTGAGATCAGTCTTCCTAAAACAACAAAGCAGCTGACCCACTGTTAGTGGCAGATCAGATATACGAGAATTGACTTGCAGATTTTCAGCTACTTTGCATATTTTAAAAAAACACGAGTTGTTCTAACTTTAGAAAGGAGGACTTCTTTAAGATCACAATCTACACACCAACATTCTTTACCTGTGTTAAATAGATTTATAATAGAAAAATTGCCTTATTGAAGCCGACCTGCAGAAGCGTAGAGGTCTTCCTAGTAACAAAAACTGTACTCTTCAAAGTATTTTAATTCTTCTGTATAATACAGATAATTACCTGCAAAAGGGTCACTGTATCAAGATTGGTGATCTTTAGAAATTGATGATTAATTATTAATATTATATAGAAAATAATAGAATTCTATTCTAAATTATGATTACTAATATATTAATATTAAGGCAACTCATTGTGCTCAGTGGTGAGTCATATCAGAAGTGAGATTTTTCAGGAAGTGCCATCTGTTTTGATATATCCTAAGGATGTTTGTTGGCCAAAGATTGTGCTCTGTGAAGGGCAGCAGACCAAGACTGTACGGGAAGTGTCTGGAGGATATCACTGAATGATGCACTCTCAAATGTCACTGGATGTATGTGTGTCAAAGCTCAAGAACTACTGCAATGGAGAGCAAATGTGTTATGTCTGACTCACTGCTGCAGTCATCAGCCTATATGGCTGCGTAAGGAAGGTCCATCATTTTTCATGAAAGTCTAAATTGTTTTGTATTTCTATGATGTGGTGGGGGAAGAAAAAGAAAAATAATTGAAGTCTCAAAGCAAATTAGTAATTTCAGCAATTGGTAGTTGATTGGAGCTTTGAAGTAGGATTTGCTTTGTCTGATTTTAAATGTATACACTGTCTATTCTGGGGTGATGGAAATCATGGTCTAGATTTGATAGACAATGCAAAATACATTTCTCATAAGGGGAGTTTCAATCGGTGCAGTGTGGATGCACAGTAGATATCCAAATTAGGTGAATCGTGCTAACAATTTCTTTTAAAAAAAAGGCTGACGTTTTCATATGAGGCAAAATAATCTAACACGTTGTAAAATATACAGAGGTATATTGTGTAAGGTGTACAGAAATGGATTGCAGCCCTAATCTGGTATTTGTCCTCTGAGTCCTCAGGTAGTACTAGATGTCGTGGTTTGACCCTGGCTGGATGCCAGAGACCCACCCCAACTTCTCCTGAAGGAGAAAACTAAAAAGAACAAACTGGGAAATAAAACTGGAAAATAAAATAAAACTGGTCACAGGCAAAAGAAGCAAGGCAAAACTATAAATAAAGAACATAAAGGGTTTATTTTCTAACTAACAAGCTCAGAACTGCAAGGGAAGCATCATTTAGAAGGCAACCTTTCTCCCCCCACCCCTCCTTCTCTTACAATAGATGTAATATTCCCTTTTCCACCAGGAGAAAAAGGGGGAACATAGGGTAGGGGTAAACCAGGCAGGTTGGTATTTCTGAACAGATCCAGGGTAGGAACCATCTCTCTGCCCTTCCATAAAGTTCTCTCTCTCTCACAAGAGGGAAAGGTCTTTCATGACCCCTCCCAAGTGAGATCTCGACCTGAGGACGACAGTTCTTCTGAAAAATTCTCTGTTGTCCAGAAGTCACAGCCAGGATTGCAGCTTTTAAGTACTGGTTTTTCTGCTTCATAATGAGCCCATCCCAAAGTACACAGATACTATAACAATGCACAAAAAAAGTCTGTCCAGGGATTTCTGCGGAGCTCTCAGCTAGCTCCAGGTTTCTGTCTCTGGGCTCCAACACATCAGCAGTGTTGTCCAGTTTTTACCTCTCCATCTTCAGTCTTAATGCTTAGACGGATTCTGCGGTCCTGGTTCTCTCTCTTTGGTCCATAGGTTTTCACCATGGTCAGTCCAATTCACAAGCAGCAGCGGGATGCCTGGAAGAACATCTCTACCCCTTCTCTCGTGGGCCTGGGGGCCTTCAAATCTCTCAGCCTCCCGACGCAGGTTCTGAGCTGGCACACTACATCTTACTACTACTGAACTTTTTTTCTTCTCTCCCAAGTATGTTATTTGCAGAGACGCCTGCCTTTATCTTTAACCTTGAAGGCCATGGCAGCACGGAAAGCTCAGGCCAGAACTGAGCTGTTAACCCCCTCGCTACCAGAGCAGCAGAAAACCCCCTAAACCATAACACTAGAGTAGGTTGTAAGGAGAAGTTAATAAAGAGAAAAGCATCCAGGAAAAGGGAAAGAGCACGTTTCTCAGGTTGCAATTTAAAGTATGTCTGCTTCCATTTGTAATGGCACTAAATGGTGTCAGGAGAGAGCAACTGCCTGTCTCCAGATAGAATATAGGAAATAAAAGAGATTGTCAAAAGACTGCAGGAGTAGGAGAAAAGGAAAAATAAGGGATTCCTGGGAAGATCTGCATGGGAAGAGATGCAGCAATCCATCTCAGTGGATTTGGTGCAAGTACCATAAGTGGCTCTCTTAGAGTGATTTTAGTAAATCAGGCACTTGGCCTTGATAAATTGAGACTTTTTTGTTATTACATGTGATTTATGTAATATGGACAAATTCTAGGAGTTGCCTGGGCACGTGATTTCTACTGCTGCTGGTAATTTTTTGTTTATAGTACCCTTTATGAAAAGAAGGAAGATAATTAAATGAAGGAAGATTGTTTTGCCCATGTGGTGTCCAAAAAGACGATTATGTATTGCTGTCTTCCAAGCATAAAGCATGTGCTAGCAACATGAGGCTGATACGTTTTAGTCGTTTTCTGGGTGAGAAACAGGAATTAATCCAAGAGGAAGTGAAGGGGGTGCTGCTGGATTCAGGAAACTTGAACTCACAACTAAGTCTGGAAGAATTACAGATAGAAATCATTAGCACATTCAGCTCATTCAACCAAACCTGTAAGAGGGTTCTTCAATAATTGTTGTTGTATGTGGATCCGGGAAGTAAACAACAGGATTGATTTAGCAATATAAAGAACTGGCAGCAGTTGTGCTTATTCCCACAGAGTTCTTAGTAAACCACCCACTAACAAGAGCGGTAAGTGCATCTTTGTATGGGCGAGGAGCAGTGATTGCATAAAACCAGCTGGCTTTAGACCAAAGGCATGATCTTTGAGACTCTCAGAGAAATCAACTAGTAATATTCCAATGAGAAACAATGTTCCAGAAATCGTTTTGGCCTGTAAATGGCTGAGTGTGTGATTGCTTAGCTCTAATTCTAATAGAGGAATAAACCACAAATGCTTTTTTGGCTGACTGGGTACAAATCACTGGATAATTTTCAATTCAAGAGTCAAGAGTTTTTATACAGCTGTCTTGATTTTCTTCCTGCATTGAGCACATACCAAAGCAAGTACGTGTATTCCTAACTAATAATCTGTCTACGGATTGGTTGGTGGGGAAAACTCGAGTGGAAATTGTGGATGTCTATGTGGACCTTATTCTGAGAGTAGTCTTGCCATTTGGAAATACTGTCAGTATTTCATCTCTGTGGAGTGATGAAACTTTCCATAACCTTATTCAGTGCAGCTAGAGAGAGTGAATTTGAAGGAAATGACTGCCAACTTCTTCTGCCTGCAAAACCAAAGTAATTTTCACACGGCTGAAAGCCTCCTGTGAGTAGAAGTTGAGATGTCTATATTATGTATTTCAGAAAGAGATGCTTTCTGAAAACCATGAAGGATAGCACGTTACAAATCAGTACAGAGGGATCACAACAATCTCTGAGGTGACCAACTCCTACTGAACCGTGTTACAGAGTAGTAAAGGATTGAAAAAAAATGAAATAAAGAGGAAAGTATTAACAGAACATCTCCTCATCACAAAACTGATTGGAATACTTTGTATGTGGTTTTCTGCAAAGATGTATATGCTGATTTAGAGGGCTGTTTTTATACAGCCACATGTAATCAGTATGTTTTGCACAACTCCTCATGCCTGGTTGCTGTCCTCCTTTTACGTTTAAAGCATTCTTAACTTCCATCCTAAATAATTGCATGAGCCCCAGAGCAACAGGGAGGTAAAAACTGAAAATAAGGGAATTGCTACAAGAAAACAGAGGATGCCTGTTTAAGTCTCATGGCACAGTGGTAAACCATGCTTGCATCTGAACAATAGCAAGGAAGAATTTGTAGCTATGAAAAAACAAACAACAGGAAGGGGTCCTGCCCAGTATGACGAAGTAGCTGAACTCTCATATGGCCAGACCTGAAGGAAATGGGTTCATCTTCAACAGACCCATTGCATGTGGGGTCAGAACACATGCTGTGTAGGGTAGTCTGTGTGGAAGAAAGCCCTCCTCACAAACATGTCCACATGAAAACTCAGAGGAATGAATAATGATCATTGTTCCAGAAAAAAATCAGGGTGGACTGGAGGGAGGGAGATAAATGAGAAAGAGAGAGAAGGAAGATTATTTCCAGGGTGAGAAATTCTGTACTTGCAGCTTAAAACATAGCTTATTTGTGTCATTATTGAATATTTCTCTGCTGTTTCACAGCAGTGTAAATACTCAGCAAATATGTACTGCCAAATTGAATTCCAGCATTATACTATAATACTAGATAAAAATCAAACTTAAAAAATAAACAATGCATGGTTTGAAGATGTGCTTGAAGTAACATTATTACAACTAGTAAATATTTATTATTTGGAGACATACTGAAAAGTGAGACCCTTACAATTAAAGTTTCTGATTCACTGGTTAAATCATATGGAAAAAATCTTTTAAAGAGGTTTTGGACCATTTTACTCCAGAATACTGTTACGTTTTTCAAAAAGGTATATTTCAGTGTAGTCTTGGAACCTACCTTCATATCTGCAAACTTTTCTTTCGTAAATGTGCTTGTTCTTACCGCTTTTATTTTTTTGTGTCCTTTCTAATACCCTTTTTTCTTCAGGCATTCATGTTGCTAAGAAGATAGACAAACTGGGCATGAGGTCATCGGACACAGCTCAGATATTTTTTGAAGATGTAAGGGTCCCTAGCAAAAACCTGATCGGTGAGGAAGGAAAGGGTTTTACATATCAGATGTTGCAATTCCAAGAAGAGCGGCTGTGGGGAACAGCCAGTGGTAAGTCATCATTTGCGCTTCTGCAGCTGAGTAGGGACACAGGGGCCACTTTCTGCATGACTAACAGCACTTTCCTTTTCTTGTAAGTTGTAATGATATTTTATGATCTGCTTTTGAAATCTGTCATAGCCTGGTTACAGACAACCTCCCCATTCTGTAGACAAGCCTGAAATAGAAAATATTTTGTGAGGCATCTTAGAGAGTATTTTTGCCTTGTTTCTTTTTCTTGGTGTTTCTCTGCTGGTAAGAAAATATGGCATCACCTTAGGTTTGCTAAAAATGTAGTGCAAAGCCTATCAAAATATTGGCATGAAACAGAAGGATAGTGACTTTTCCTGTAGTACAGTAAGTTATGATATTTATCCTGGATTTTAGAAAATTATCTTATTGAGAGTTGTAAAGAAATTACTCCTACCGGATGTCAGAGCTTTGTTTTGCAGATCTGTTTTACCTCTGTACGTTTTGGACATGAAATGTTACAGTACCAAATACCTGTCCCTGAAATTATGTTGTCAGGGTTTCTGTTACTCAGAACTCACACAGTACTCAAGTCCACATGTTCAAGTTGTATGAATTCTGGGTATTCCAGGAGACCAGATCTAAGTCTGGATTGTCCATTTTCAACCTCCAAACTTCCCTCCTAGAAGCGTTTGATTCGTCAAGTTAAAAATAATGTGGTTCACTCTAAAAAAGACTGGTCCTCTTTAAATTTTGAAGTTGTCTAAATCATGTCACTGTATCCATGCTCTTGTGCATTCCCTGTCTGTTACTGTCTGTGTGTGGCTGGGGAATTGGGAATTCTAAGAAGTGGTGTTTTGATTCAGTGAACAAATAAAGTCACTCTCTGTTTTGGGTTGATCCCAGATAAAATATTTTGGAGTTCAAATGTTAAAAAAAAAAATCTTTGGTTTGAGACAAAGTTCTTAGTGCAGCCTCAGATAAATAGTAAACCAGAGAGTAGTTTTAGTAAAGGACAGGAGGTTACACTTGCAAGGGATGTCACTACAGACTCAGGCAAGTAGGATATGTGATCCTACCACTAGTCTTTCTTTAGTCGAGGAGTACACAGACTGCAAGGATGTCCATTGTTCATATTTATGCTTGATTTGAAATCTAAATTAAACAAACCATCAGAAACTCTGGGTTTCAGTGAGACTCCCCAGGCAGCAGAGCAGCCTGCAGCATTACTCATGCCCCAGGCAAAAGTGACGCACAGCATCAACACACAAAGCCTGGCAGGTTAGATCACTCCTGTTAAAACCACTGGCAGCTTGGTACTGTCCAGCCTTGCACAACTGCCTGGCAGTCACTGTTCTCTGCCAGGAAGTGGGGCACCAGGTTTCAATTCTTCTTTTTGCCTAGAACAACGCAGTGGGAGCAGGTGAACCCTTGCCCTGGATGAGCAGCCTGGGAAGGGCCTCTTCACTGCCCTGCTATGGCCAGGCAGGGGCCGGTCAGGGAGGAAGGAGCCTAACCAAGGCTCACCAAGAGAGAGGGAGCTGCCTCTTGCAGTGTGGCGGCTACTGTGTTAGACCTTGCTGGGACCCTGGTTTTACCTTTATCCTCTCTCTGATATAAAATGCATGAAAGCACGTGGAGGGGGAACAAGGCCCACAGTTTAGGCCTGCTCCAACAGGTAACCAGTTGAGGTAAACAAGACAAAGGATAACCATTGTTCAGAAGGGAGCCCAATATTTGATGGATGCAGTATGTTACACCACATCTCACTGTTAACTTCCAGTCCTGCAAATGGTTTTACGTATGTTCAACCATAAATGTTTTGCTGAAGGCTCAGATGTGCAAACGGATGTACACGCCTTCAGTTTTGAGATTAGGTCTGCATGATCAATCCTTATTCTCATTTCTGCCCGTCAGAAGGATGTTACTGTTCCTTCCCAGTTCATGTGACATTGAAAATCATCAGTCTGCTTTTGAACACTTCAGAGACCACTCACAGAATTAAAGAATATTCTGAGTTGGAAGGGACCCACAAGGATCATCGAGTCCAACTCTTAAATGGCACCACTGCCTCCCTGGTGGGAATCGAACCCCCGGTCTCCCTCATGAGATATGGGGACACTCACCACTATAGTAAAGTGGATTTTTTTACTCCTGGCGTCCTCGCTTTCACCGGTCCCTAAAACTTGGACATTCTTATCTATCTTTCCTTTTTTGGGGTTGTTTTGTTTTATTGGGTTTTTTTTGTTTGGGGTTTTGGTGGGTTTTTTGCTTGGTGGGTGGGTGGGGTTTTATGTATTTTTACTTTCAAGTACCACATGCTCCAGCTTTCTCTTACTTTATCATTTATATTCTGTGTGGCCAGGTTCCTTCTTCACCATTTTTTTTCCTTTTAAAATGAATTTTCAATCAAACACATTTAAAATACAAATGGAAAACTAACTTCCTGGAATTGCAAAATTTGGTCCCAGGTGTGGTCTTTCCTTCTGAGTGACACATTATCAAAGGCATTGGGCAAAGTGGCTGTGTTTCTTGCTTCATTGAAAGAGAAGAGCTGCCCCATTTGTCCACCATGTTGTGACACTGAGTAAACAATTTCCATTTGTTGACCTGTCATACTGATCACAGGAAAAGAATGTTGCTATGGCATGAAAGCAAACAGTTGTTCTGTGAATTGCTTAACTTGGAAACAAAGAAGGAGTTCAGTGTGTGTGAGAGAGCAGAATGGCACTTTTCTAATTACTTCTATCTGCTCCTGCAATCTCAGTTTTATGAGCATCATTGAGTCATGGCCAGTAACCAGGATGACAGGTCTTTTTACATGGGCAACATACATCCTTAAGAGAGATTGCTCAGCTTAGAGCTCACTGGACATCTCACTAGAGAATGGTTAGCCAGATCCTAAGAAAAACACATCAATTTCCTTTTCTTTTAAGAGGAAATACAGCAAGCCAAAGAGTCCTTACAGTCAGAAGAAGTTTTAAGTGGAAAAATCTGAATTGGATAGAGGTACAAGGAAAAGATTATAGTGCATTTGACAACTTCAAGTGCTTTCACAATTCTTAGTTGTGTGGTAGACCATGTGTTCCTTAGGCTGCCCTAGAGTGACATTTCCTGCATATGATGTCAAATTAAACCCATGGGACTAAGTTTGTCTGAGGATATGAAGAACAAAAAAAGGAAACAAATATACAGAAAAACAAGGAAACAAATATACAGGGGGAAAAAAGTTCTTAGAGCAAATGGGTTTCACTCTCATGAATGGTGTTTCTCTGTACTTGTATGGCTGGCAAAGTGTTGTGCTGTTACATTCTGCAAGGCTGTTGGACATCATGGTATTTCGTGATGTGCTGCATTTCGTTGCTGTTTGCTTTACAGCTAACCCTTGCCATGCACATAGCTCTAAACATCTGTAGCCATAGCATCACAGAATAGTTGCGTTGGAAGGGACCCTTAAAGATCATCGTATCCAACCTGCCCTGCCATGGCCAGGGACACCTTTTACTAGACCACGTTGCTCAGAACCCCATACAACCTGTTCTTGAACACTCCCAGGGATGGGGCATCCAAAACCTCTCTGGGCAATCTGTTCCAGTGTCTTACCACTTTCCTCATAAGGGATTTCTTAGCATCATAGAATGTTAGAGTGGCTTGGGTTGGAAGAGACTTTGAAGATCATCTAATTCCAACACAAGTGTATTCTTCCTTATGTTCTATCTAAATTTATTCCCAGTTTAAAAACCATTGCTCCTTATTCTGTCACTACTACTGGTAAGAAATCTGTCCATATTTTTCTTGTAAGCTTCCTTTATATGTTAAAAGGCTGCAATAAGGTCTCCCCAGAGCCTTCACTGCTCTAGGCTGAACAATCCCTACTTTCTCAGCCTGTCCTCATGGGGAAGATGCTCCATCTCTTTAATATTCTTCAGGATCCTCCTCTGGACCTGCACCAACAGTTCAATGTCTGCTTTGTACTGTGGGGTCCAGAGCTGGATGCAGTACTCCAGGTGGCATCTCAGGAGAAAGGAGTAAGGAGAAGAATGACTTCCCTTGACCTGGTGGCCACACTGCTTTTGATGCAGCCCAGAGCAATCCTTAGAAGATTTCTTCGATTTATTTCTTTGTGCAAATGGCAGTTCCTCGAAATAGCAGAAGGGTAGTCATGGCGGCTAAGGAAACAGGAGAATGGATCAGAATGAACAGGAAGGAGCCAGTGAAGTGGAGAGGTATACACTGAGAGCTGTTTTCTCAGGACCCCTCTGAGCCATGATGCATGGTGACAGCCTGAGCAGAGATGGGCCAAAGCCCCTTCATGATCTTCAGACCATTTGCAAGCAGGACCTAAACAGCTGTTGTTCTGTTCCTTCCCATCCAGTCCTGCTCCTTCCTCCTCTTTGCTGTTTCCCATCTCCCTTTCCCTGGTGCTGAATGCTGAAGACCCCATGAGCTGTGCTGGAGCACCTTGCTCTGAAAGACCAACTAAAGACATCATGTGAAAAATGGTGCTGTAGAAGAGCTGGTAAATTATCATGGCAGGGAGCAGTTGGTGGTATGCAGAGTCTGCATATGACAGCATTACAGAGATGAAATTTAAATAGAGGTGATCTTGAAAGAAATATGAAACCATACCCGGCTGTCATGTGAGTAACTGGCAGGTAGGAAAAGGGATTTTGTAGAAGTCCGGGGCTCAGTTTTATTTTGTATTTCAGATTCAGAGTTTTGTGGTTTGGACTCTATGTGTAAATGGAGGTCAACATGCGTATTTTGAAAAGAAAAAATGTGACCCTTCTTATACAGATGCTCCTTGCCATAGTGACATGGGTCCACGTTTGCCAAGCAAAATTCTCCACATATTCAGCACCTGTTATTCTAGCTAAGCTGCAAGAGACTGATATCTAGTCCTTCACTTCAAGGCTGGCCTTGGAAAAGAAACCTCTCCCTTTTCTTCTTATTTAAAATGGGGTGTCTCTCAGTACGTGCAAAAAGAAGCAGCAATCTAGTTCTCTTGCTTTAAAGCAGTATCTTCCATCTCTCTCACCTGTTTTCCAGCAGTATCCTATTTCGATTCTGTTTCCATTAGAGGAACTACTTAACATATATTAAAAGTGGCTGTGAATCTTTTCCTTTCCTTTCTGTGATGGGATCTGATCACAGAATGCAGACATAATAAGCAATCCATTTGTGTTCCTTGATCTAGGAATAGGTTTCTGCCTTCTCCCTGAAAGCTTCCTTCAATTTACATTTCTACAGCATCCCTCACTGAGCACACAACACTGTCTGCCTTCAGATTTTTTTTTCAGGCATTGTAACAGACCTTCAGAACACAGCTAGCATGAAAAGTAGTAGTTGCCACAAGCTTTTGCTAACGTCCCAAATGAGGCATTAGGGATAAAGTTTACATATTATCAATCATGATGTACTGCTCTCTCTGACTTACCCTCCCTCTTACCCATCTCCCTTCACTCTCTGCCAAGTTTTGGCAGTTTGAGCCTCAGCTGAGATAAGTATCTTCAAGGTACACGGAAGGCTTTTTTCTGAATTGAAGTTGCATCCCAAACTGAGTGTGTGGAACCATTTACTTTAGAAAACCTAATGTATTGGTTATACAATGTGAGAAAAGCATCTCTTTCAACAAGAAGTTAAATAATAGATCTGGCTGAAATGATGTCTTGTTCTGTGCTTTGCTTCTTCAAGTCCTAACACCACTGGAAACTATAATACAAGAAACTATTGACTACACCCGTCAGCGGAAGGTGTTTGACCGGTCCGTCCTGCACAACCAAACCGTGCACTTCCGCCTGGCTGAGCTGGCAACTGAAGTGGAGCTCCTTCGCTCGCTGCTGCACCGTGCTGTTGGTGAGCTCCCACATCTGCCTTCCCAGATCTGCTTCTCCTGATGCAAAGAACCTTGTTAGACTAAAGGGACATGGGGAGGTGATTTTCAGACAGGCAGGCTGTGGTCAGTGACTGCTTTTTTTATCTCCTTTTTTTTTTTAATTAGCTCTGTATGTGGAAGGAAATGATGTGACAAAATTTGCTTCCATGGCTAAGCTAAAGGCAGGTCGTCTGGCCCGTGAAGTGACCGATAGCTGTCTCCAGTTTTGGGGAGGAATGGGGTTCACCAGTGAAGTTCTGGTGAGCAGGTTTTACAGGTAAGCAAGTGGTGAAAATACAAAATGGCTTTACTGAAATTTGGCCTCTTAAATGTCCTGCTAAAAAATCACCTACTTAAAAAGAGCACCGGCTCCTAGACAGTGTGAGTGGCATTGTTCTGTGGAGTGGCATGTCACTGATGTGCATTGTGGATGCAAGGACACACAGTGCAATTGATTTTGGGGTGACATGTGTCAGGACACAGGCTATTCTTTTGCCAAGTCTTAGCTTTGCATTACAATTCTGAAGTTTGAACCACCTATGGGTTAGTCTAAATGTTAAATGAAAGAAATAAACTCAATATTTTCCCTGATGGTCCTCTGGTATCTGGCAGAGAGTAGAACAAAGGGGAAAACAAAGGAGGGCTACTAACATGATTTTTTTAATCTTTGCCTTTTTTTGCATATAGTCTTCATTACAAGAACAGAACTAAAAATAGAAACTTTCTTCCAAAATGAAAGAAAATCAGCTTTATCTTTTTCCCCAAATGTGTGTGAAACTGGAGTTTCCCACTTGGCTTCAGCAGTAGTCTCTGCCCAGTTAATCATGTCAGGTACCATGTGAGACATATGAGAGATGTAGCTGCTTCCAGCAAGTTCTGAGATCATTAGAATGGTAGAGAAGACTTTTGGAAGTCCACTCAAATTTTACTCTGTATCTACTTAGGGCAAAATTCTCTCTAAGCAAACAGCTGTCGTAATAGCTTTAGGAAGTTTCTGGCCTCATTTTCTTATATTCCACAGAAGGACCAAAATGGAACTTGCATTTTCTCGCTGTAACAGACTTCCACTCAGCCCTTACGTATAATCTTATGTATCTAATCAAAGATTAGCAAAATAAGTGGTTATTAAAATAAGTTGAAAGGTTTGGTAAACGTGTCTGTGTAAATTGAGAGCAGAACACTTAACAAAACCTGAGAAAAAGCCTGTTTCTTCTTAGTAGGTTGTGTTTTTCTTGTTTTATTAGCATTTTATGAACAAGATTGCCATTGTAGTAAGTCAGAGAGATCCTCAACATTTTTTGACTTGTGGATTTCAAGTGAAGATACAAACTGTTGCATGGTAGTGGTTTGAAGCCAGCTGTTATTATGATGTTTTTTCTTAGTTACATTTTCGACAGCCTCTGGTAACAACTAGTGGTCCCTGCTGATGGAGGTGTTAAAAGCTACTGCAGTAGGCACTCTAAAATAAACTGCTATCTTGAAGCACTTACTGTAAATGTTGTAGTCTGTACAGGTTAACGTGTATCTGCTTTTATATAGATTTGTTTTGTCTTAAGATTTCGTAGCCCAGTATAGTATTGCTGTGAGCAGGACTTTTCTCTGTGGATTCCAGAGCGGTTTCCAAGTACACCAGCACAGTCACATTTTTCCTGAGAAGAAATCCAGAGTACGTATTTCCTATTAGTATAAACGATCAGCTGGCTAAAGGAACATATCTTTCTGCCTCTAAAACAAACATTTTTATGAGGCTAAAGGTGGCATATTTATACTCTAAACTTTCCTGTGAATCAGTGAAATTCTGTCATTGAGTAATCAAAGGTCCAGGAAAGGACAAGCAGAGTATTAAATAAGCAATTACATGTTCAAGGCAGAATCTTGTTAATCCGTAACGATAAGCAAGGCAGCAACTTTCCTAAAGCCGTTCTTTTTAGTACAGCAGTCTGAGTAACCATTCACGTCACTGTGATGTTTGTCAAGTATTAGCAGTACAACTGCACAGCATGATACCCAGTCTTAATGCACAAATACTTTTGCAGCATAATCCTCACGAAATTTCCAAGGAAATGTTGGTCAGTCTTTGGCATGTCGGGTTCAAAGACTCCTCAAAAAACACACATCATAATGCATGGTTAGTCCATGAAGTCTTTGAATTTTAGTTATTAGTATTTAGTTATTAGGGATAATGAACCGGAATGGAACAAAACTGTTTGCCAAATGAATTTATTCACGTCTGTCATTTTAGTCATTAGTATTTTAAACTTTGTAGAACAACTAACATTTCTTAAGTGCAGTATTCTTTAGAAGGCATAAAGAGAGCTGTTTCACTGTGTATATAGTCACATATATATAATAATAAATATAATAATATAATAATATATATATATATACAAAATTATATATTTGCACACTTCCCCTCATACTAGCTGAGAGAGAGATGCTTTCGCTAACCCAGCCGTTTCTCCGTGGAACTCTTCCCTTCTCCCAGTACCCCGGTTGTCTGTCTCCACAGCAGCCATGCGGCAGCTCCTCCAGAAGCACGATCAGCACCCAATCCTCTCCTTCCACATACTCTGCAGGAAAAAGGACAGCAGAAAAACAGCTCTTTGCTTCTTTTTTTTTTCCTTTTCCCTCTCCCCATCAGTTTGTTTTATTCCCAAGTATTATTATTTCTTCCCTTTGCTTGTCCTTTCTTCTCTCCTCTCCCCCTCCATCATCTCGGTTAGGATGGAGTGGGAAACATTCACATCTATACAGTCAGGTCTCCTACACCATAGTACCACGGGTCTTGCCCCCTATCCGTGAAGTCCTCCATCCATGTAGAATGGCAGCTCATTAATATGCAAGTTTGCCCCACGCCCTCACACCGCCCCCCAGCGCTCTGGCACTGTTTTGGCACTGCCTTGCTGTGTATCGGTGTTTGTGTCGGTGCTTCCCGGCATCCGCAGCCACCCCATGCCGGGAAAAACCCCTTTTCTGCTCGG
>WEKX01007980.1:247750-271369 GCA_013390025.1 Pitta sordida
CAGCCGTTTCTCCGTGGAACTCTTCCCTTCTCCCAGTACCCCGGTTGTCTGTCTCCACAGCAGCCATGCGGCAGCTCCTCCAGAAGCACGATCAGCACCCAATCCTCTCCTTCCACATACTCTGCAGGAAAAAGGACAGCAGAAAAACAGCTCTTTGCTTCTTTTTTTTTTCCTTTTCCCTCTCCCCATCAGTTTGTTTTATTCCCAAGTATTATTATTTCTTCCCTTTGCTTGTCCTTTCTTCTCTCCTCTCCCCCTCCATCATCTCGGTTAGGATGGAGTGGGAAACATTCACATCTATACAGTCAGGTCTCCTACACCATAGTACCACGGGTCTTGCCCCCTATCCGTGAAGTCCTCCATCCATGTAGAATGGCAGCTCATTAATATGCAAGTTTGCCCCACGCCCTCACACCGCCCCCCAGCGCTCTGGCACTGTTTTGGCACTGCCTTGCTGTGTATCGGTGTTTGTGTCGGTGCTTCCCGGCATCCGCAGCCACCCCATGCCGGGAAAAACCCCTTTTCTGCTCGGTCAGGGAGACTGGTGTGGGGAGCCACCCGCGCCGCTGTCCCGGTGTCTCTCCGGGTGGGTAAACCTGGTCTCTCCATACTCAGGGTAGATGTGTACTCTGAATCAGTCTTGGACACCACATCTGACCTGAGAGTGTGTAAATCTTTCATAACTGCTCAGAGCCAAGCGAGGGCAGTGGGGCGGGCAGTGCTGGAGCCAAGCCGAGCTGCTGTGGGAGCGATGCATGCCCAGATCGGCTCCACTGCAGCTGCCACACCACAGTCACCTGCCCCAGATCGCTGCTGTGGCGGGGGGGGATTTGCATATTCATGACTGCCTACTTTGAATATTCATGCGTGTCAGGTCACACATGCGCAGTCCTGAAATGGGCTTCCTTAATCACTGAAAAATCACGCAGCAAAGATGTGAAGCCGCTATCTGGGGGGTGCAAAGTGGAAGAGGGCTGAATGTATAGGTAGATAAAGGGGGTTTTTCCTTTCTTTTCCCAATCCATCCTGCCTAGCATCCTATTTTATATTATTTTAAAGATAAACCATAACTGTCTTCTATAAATGAAGACATCTTTCAGTTCTGCTTCATCTAGACAGCCTGTAGACAATCTAAATTAGTCTGAAAATGGAAGAAATTACAAAATATTAGCTTGAGGATGCATCAATATTTTTTGTGGAGAAAAATCTTGCCAGTAATACAACCTGTATTGTTGAGGAAAAAAAGGGTAAATGTATTGTAATCAAGTGTTATTTGTGCTGAAAAGAAGCAGTGTAAAAATGGCCTTCTGGGAAGCAGTGCCACTCAGTCACATAAACCTTGGTATGTACAGTGAACCCCCACGTGTTCGCGGTCCGCTATATGCGAGCTTCAGCATTTGCTGGTGATTTTTCCGTGAGATGTGCAACTTCGGTGCATGCGCAGAAGCTACCACGACCTCAGTCTCATGGCCCCCAGCTCCGCCGCTCACTGTGCCGGCTCCGCCCCCCCCGCCTCCCTGTTCGCACCACCAGACTAAGCCCTGCTCCCCCCCGCCCTGCTTGCAGGTGTCACGGTGCACCCCCATCCCGCTCGCTCATCGCGGCGAGCCGCTTGCCCCCATCCCACTTGTTTGCCGCGGCTTGCAGTGCCAGCACTCGCCCCCCCTCCCGCGCCGGTCCCATCCTCAGCACTTGCCTGCCTCAGTGGAGCACAGCCAGACATCTGAAACAAGTCCTGCTCCCGGGGCCCACCCTCTTCCCAATCTTATTAGGGAAGGAGACTTGGCTACAGGCGTGGCGTACTCGACTACGTAGTGCGTTTGCTATCTTTGCACATTTCAGAACTCGCGGGAGTCTGACCATACCCAACAGCCCGCGAGTAACGGGGGTCGACTGTATTTACCAGTGGCTTCCTAACCAGGGAAGCAGAGCGCAGCATCTCTGTGGGACCAGACAGTATCACAGTATTGATAAGGTTGGAAAGGACCTTGAAGATCATCTAGTCCAACCTATAATCCAACTAAACCTAACATCTAACATCTAGATCATATCATTCAGCACCTCATCCAGCCTACCCCTGAACATCTCCAAGGATGGCAACTCAACCACATCTGTGAGCAACCCATTCCAAAACCGGATCACTCTTTCAGNTCTTGATGCAGGCCAGGATGCCATTGGCCCTCTTGGCCACCTGGGCACACTGCTGGCTCATTTTGAGTTTGCTGTCCACTAATACCCCCAAGTCTCTTCCCACCTGACCACTCTCTAAGCACTCCATCCCCACCACTGCCATGAAACCAAGCTACTAGGGAAAACCAGGGCTCTAGTCACCAAAACTTGCTTTCTTCCCCACATCAGACCAGCACCGATCACTGACAGAAAGGAGAAAGAAAGTCACTTATTTTCTCCGGAAGTTTCGTGAAAACACATTTAAGATAAATAGTGCAGCAGGGTCCTCTCAGCGTGCTTGTGAACAGAAAGGGCTATTCCTATCCCAATGCTATATGACTTTCCAGAGGAAAATGGCAGAGAGAGGCACCCTGAGCAGCCATGGTTTCTCGGCTGTGGGTAGTAAATGGTACTGGAATGCACAATCGCAAACACCATCATACTTTATCAGCTTGAGGCTAGAGACAGATTTAGTGTGCCATGAGCCACAGCCATCACACCTATGCAGCACATTGCAAGATCTAAAGCTTTCCTCGTGCTGTTAGGTAAGTACCTGGCTTTGGTTCATGGCAAGGGAAATTGCATGCAAGGGAGAGCTCAGACTGGAGGAAAGGACCAGCCCTAATTTTCAGGATAATTGGGATCAAAAGGTTTACTGACAGCATCATGGACATGGCTTAGCTTGTACAAAAGAAGGTCTGAATGGTACTCATAATGCAGAGGGGTCAACACCAGCCAGAGGAATGTTAAACTGTGGACTATATTGGATAATATTATTCAGAAACTCATACAGGCTGTAAATTACAGGGTTCCTATTAGGAACCCTGTAATTTACAGCTTTGTTATCTGACAGCTTTCAAATTAGGATAGGCTAAGATTAAAGGCAGCTTAGTTTTTCTCCTTAAAGCAGTACTTGACACATTTCTGAAGGCTATATGACATGCTACCTATGGAGATGGGAGACATGATTAAACAATTTGGAGAGTTCTTTTTGTTCCTCTTGCTACCTAACTAGAAATTATTGATAACCTAGATTGAGGTTGGTAGGTGGGAATGGCTCCTCACTTTCTCATGTAGTGCAGTTTTTTAACTTGGCGTTGAAGAAATTTTTTTTATTGATCAAAAATAAAAATGACTTTTTAACATCTACATCTCTTGATTTGGTTAAGTAGGATAAGACACATAATATAGAGCAAGTGTTTCAGATGCATGGTGTTTCTAAAATGAGAAGAAACTCTCTGCAGGGAGTATTTTAGAGGGATAGAACACAACAGTTGGATTTCTCTTTCCTAAATTCCACTCTCTAAAGAAAACAGTATTCAACAAGCAGCTAGAGTTTTAGTCCCTCAAAATGACACCTTTACAAAAATATATGGTGTGTTGCAGGCTGGTTCCTCACTGTCCTTCGTCAGGTTGACGACACAAGTCAGTGCTCACCTCAGCAGGGCTGCAGGTCGTGCAAGACATGCTGCTCTGTCACGGGGCAGCGACAAAGTGATGGAGAAATCAGAAAGCCAAGTATTATTGTGTCTGAAGAGTCTAGGTGTAGCTTAACTAAAGCAATTAAGTTCTAATATTTATATGTATTAAAACATTTATGTGCCTTATTAATAATGCATTGTTGATACACTATAAACTATCAGACCACAAGCATACAATCAATAGCTGATACACAAGCTTACTTTACTATGTCCTCCCTGGCTTCCTTACAGAGTTTCTGGCAGGATAATTGGTCCCATGGTTTTGTTTTCTTACGCTGAAAGCAAGTTTCTTTCCCAGAAGAGGGCTGCTGGATTAAAATAATTTGAGTCTTTTGTTATCTTGATCTGCTTAAATTAAACTTTCTGTCCTGTTTCCCCAGGACAGAGATCAGCATTAGCCATCTGCCTGTAGATTCTGTAAGAAATATTCCTTATCTCAAAGACAAAAACATAATTACCAGTGAATTTGTAAAGACTCACATGTAAACAAAATATATGGGAAAAGTGTTTTTTTAAACGTGTCTTTATATATGATAACCTGACTCATCTGTCACACACACCACCGAAGTCAAATCTTACTGCTGCCTCTTTTATGTCATATAAACAAGCCACATGTGACCAGGACTCCTGCTGCAAATGGAGGATTTCTGCTGGCATCACAGAGGAGTTCTGAGGACTAGTTACTTGCTGTTGCTACAGTGAAGATGCAAGATACTGACCATAGGCAGGAGCTTTCTGCAGCTTAACAAAAGCAGAAAACACTGCAGAAAGCTCCTGCCCATGGTCAGTATCTTGCATCTTCACTGTAGCACTAGTGGAGTGGCCACTGCAGTTGTTGTACACCAGGTGCTGGACATGCCATGTGGGAGGGTGGCTGTGGCTCCAGCCGCTGCCTCACGCTGCCTTGCTCTTCGCCGCTGCCGCCCACCCTGTGCCACAATGACGTGCAGGGTCAGTGCTCCCCAGGTTTGGCCTTGCCTGTCCGCCTGGAAGTGCTCACACGCACGGTCCCCTCACACAGACACACAGCAGCTTCTCCCAGCTGCTGGGCACCTGGGGCTTCTTGCATATCCATGTGCTTTCTATCTTCGCCAATCTGGGGCTTTGCCAGAGACGGGGAGACCTGATGCCCTGCAATAGTCAGGGGTTCACTGTACTGTGTAATACTAATATGGGTTTTGCCAGATCTCACACAGCCATTAGGGAGACCATGTGTACTGGTTAAAAAACTTTAATGGAAATTGTATCCTCTCTGTACAGTTCTCTAGTACCTCATGTACTGATTGACCCTTTTTACCACACAGTTCAGCAAAGTGAAGCCATGTAACCCCTTTTGCTGCTTGATCTGGGAAAACTCTGTCCCCTCCTAAGGTTCAACTTGCAGGCTTATGTGTCTAAACCTTTAGGAGATGACCAGCAGGGCCACTGTGGGAAGTACATTACAGACCACTTTGCTGGGAGGAGGCGGTGGATGAGGTCTTCTGCAAGCATCTGGCATTAGTATGATGCATGTAGTAATCTTATCAGGCCACCCAGCAGAAAACCATCAGAATAGCATGCACACTTAAATCCACTCCTTCTGTGTCTACAGAGACTTGAGACTGGTGTCAATAGGAGGTGGGACAGATGAAACTATGCTTTCCATCATATGCAAATACATGGAAATACTTCCAAGCAAGTGACGCATCTCCACTTTCTGGAAGATTAAGAAAGCCAGAGCATGACTTGTACTGCAAACTGAAGGTAACAAACATCCAGTACATTATGAGTAGAAAACAGTAATTTTGCCATCAAAATGCACATCCAGGTCTCTCCCCACTACTATTCTATGTATTCTCCAATGCTGAAAAAGTCTTAAGAGTTTCTTTATTCCCAGTTTTATAGGCATCAAACTAAGAAAGAGAACTTCTATATGGATACAGGTATGATTTCACTAGTAGCTTAATCTAATTTTGGTGCAGCTTTGCTTTCAAGATCAACAGTTAAGGCACAAATGATTCCCTGTCATCTTCAAATACTAAAACAGTGTCTTTACTCTCAATTACAGGCACCCTCCCTACCTTTCTTAGCAAGCAATCATGAAAATGAGCTCTGTCATCTATGCCAAGTGCACATTGATTCCTGCTACACTCTGTCATGGATGTTTGGATAAAAGCAGTGGTTGATTTTAATTTGCAGAATTCTACAGTCAACTGTTTAATTGTACCTGAAGCTTTTGGAGGCCTGAACTTCAGCAGTGAGGTCCCATGTTTTCTGTGTAATTATTAAAGAAATTTAATAATTTTTTATTTTCTGTGTAATTTATTTTCTGTGTAATTATTAAAGAAAAATATAAACGTGTTAATATGAAAATTGTAATTACTTGAACTCTTTCTAAAACAGACATTTAAGCCAGAAGAGACAGCCTGTATTATGGTTGAAAAAAATAATTAAAAATAAAAGTCACCCCTCAAATGCAGTACCATTTCCAAAAAATACACTGGTATTCTACAACAGAAAAGAATGGATATGAACAACACTAGCTAGAATAATACTACAAGACACTTTATTTGTCTGTTCATAATTAGTTACTAATGGCAACATATTACACAGTATTTCTAGAAAAGTCTTTAAAAAATTGTAGCTACAATTTCAGTATCTAGGAAACTTAATGTTTTTGTAGGTTAACTCAGCAGCATAATAGCTTTGAGGATTAGAAACTATCTGGTGAGCCAAAGCCAAGTCTTCAAAATAGAAAACCTTGATGTGACTGCACTTCCAACAGGTGCATCATGACATACTTTAATATAAAACCTGTACTTCAGACATCATGCAGTGTAGATTTAGAGACCATCACAAACTGAAAAGTAAACTTATTAATGGTAAAAGTTATTGATTCAATGGAATCATTAAGTTTTGATACTTTAAATATAAAGAAAACATTTGAACTTTGTCCATATTAATTGATCCCAATGATCAAAGGCATTTGCTTAAAAGAGTAGATGTGTAAGCATGATTTGTCACATTTAAATTAAAAAATAAAAATCCAGTTTTAAGTAACTTCTCCCCAATATACACAGTTTAAGCTACTTAAGCACTATCAGATCTAGCCACAAAAGCCATTTTTTGCAGTACAAATATTAAATTTGTTAGCTTCAAGTCAGCCTTCTAAAAATCCACAGATAAAACCAATTTAGAAAGGTCCAAGTACTCCTCATGCTTTTGCAATCTAGAAATTACTATATACCCGAAACTGGAGCTCTAATTTAGAGCATCACTCAGAATGAAAAGCAGAATGAAAGCCTTGTAATTCTGCAATTAGTTCATATTCAAACAACCATGGTTTTCTGTATTTTTAAAATCAACCCTAAAAACTATTTCCCCCCCAAAAAAGCAACCAACTATGCTATACTACCTCTTTCTGCATACTTACAAAAAATCCCCCCAAAACAGAGGATGACAGGAAAAATTCTGATATATTAAGAGAACTATATATAACATAGTTACTGCAATTTACAACAATTTCACCGAGTTTTATCAACAGATTATGCATTTAGATCAACGTCTTCATTAATTAAGACTGCAGCTGAAATTACACAATGTAAACTAGAGGCAACATGCATCACCTCAGTTTAATAATCCAGTATATTACAAAGAAAACAAACAATGAAAAGAGCATCATATAGCATAATAGCTTTGTCTGGCTTCCTCGGGAGAGTGTTCTCAGTCTGCCCATGGTTGCACCTAGAAGGCCACCCGTAGAGTCGAAATCATTCTCCTACATTTTAAAGATACAAACAAGCAAACAAAAATCATGTTATTCTGAGAAAAGAAATACCTTTACAGCTTGCTTTTGTTTTTTCAAAATTTCAAAAACTAAAATTATTTTAGAGGCAAAAATTAACCAGTAAAAACTTCTGCCCACTTATCCGGTGCTATTTTCTTCCCCAAGCCAAAGGAAACTGTAAGCAGAGAGGCATTTCTGACTTACTTGCTTCCTTCTTGTGTTCTTGAATGCAATTAAATATAGAACTGCCTTTTTAGTAGAACTATGCATTTTCTAATTGAAAGCCAATAGTCATATCTGAAGTAAAAAGACCTTCGTTGTGCCTTGGAAGTAATGTATTTGCATATCTTTTTTAACATACTGCTGCCAAATTAGTTACATGTTACAGCCAACAATAAGCTGTCAGCATTTTAATACAAATGTTCATACTAAAAGACAGGACGCTTTACATTACTAACTTCTTAATCCTACCCTGCATGTAAAGAAATTTGTTTACTAAATACTTACCATTTCTGATAACATTTTATTTTGGTTTTTAACTTCTGTTCCAATTTCAATGGAAAGCTATTAAAAAAGAAAAACATCCAAAAGTATTAAGAGCAATCATTTATACACAGAGAAGCCAGTCTAAAATACATACCATGACTGGCATTTCTCCAGGTAAAATATGAAAACAATACCTGGTATTTTCAAAAAACAAAACAACATGCACCGTATTCTGTCAATAACCCTTAAGTAAAGATTTTTATCTGACTAAATGAATCTAAAGAGTCACAGAAAGTACTCAATGGTCCTCTTCCCCTTTCAGAGACAATATCTTATTAGAATTACAGCATGGGCTTACAAAAATTTAAGATCTATCAAGTATAAAATACCAATTACCGATTTCGTGGAAAAACTGTTAAAACCACCAGCACACAGCACAGAGGACCATGAGCGTCAATGTTGCTTGTAACCTGCTAATTGTAACCTCGTCTGACAAATTGCTGTTATGCTAAAAAGGGGATTTTCTTCAGTGAACTTGTCTAGCCCTTCTCTGCCTTGTGTCATGGAACAGCAAGGGTGGTGCAGGACAAGGAGGAAAGCTGCGAAGGCCAGGGACAGTCAGTCCTGAAACAGTTACCAGGGCAAGCAACAGCCTGGCAAGCAGCACAAGACAGGCCCAAGGTCAAGCCAGAAAGTGAAGTCGGGTTAGAGATGGAATCGGGGAGAAATGACAGGGCACAGATGGAGCTGCAACACAACTGCACCATTGCAAAAGTGGGAGCCAGCCAGGGAAGCCTCGGCTCAAAAGAGGCTCCGGAATCAAACAGAGCAGAACTGACACTGGTCCCAATTCTTAGCAGCTTTTCCTCTACAACTATTCTTATTAGCACACTGGCCTTGAACAACCAGCTCAGCTGCATTTCAGTACGATTTATAGTACAGCAAGAATGAAACTGATTCTACATGAGACTTCTAGGAAGGTTATCTGAAAGCTACTCCATCCATATGCCAAGATTATTACACTGCACAGAAAAACCACACAAACTGCTCCTTGGGGCACGGCCAGCTGCACTGTCGACATACACTGAGTTTGAACTGTAACATAATGAGAAGCAGACAAGAAATAAAATTCACCAACAAAGGTCAAAGCTTTTCTTTTTACCCCAACGATTTATTCTAAAATTGTTTTAGTTTCTATTTAGGACTACGCAAGTTACATTTAAGCTGGAGTATTAGCAACAGGACTTTGAAGGAGTTCAGATTTCAATGGAAGGAATTCTTTGGCTTGTACCACATACAGGGAAACAGCACCTACTGCTAAGAATGTATGTTACAAAATCTGAAGCTTTTAACACCAAGAAACCCACACAGTTTTAATCACAGAGCTGTTTTTCAGTTAGACTTGTTTGAAAGAAGTCCTCAATCTCTGGAAAGAATCAGAATCATTAGATAATGACATTAGCATGCTATTTATAAGAGCTGTTTTCGCATTAGAGATTTATCAGCAAATACAGCAGAAACTGGTGAGCTGTAGTGATAAGACCAAATAGTAGTAGTCCATTTTCTTAAACCAACCAGAGTTATTGACCTAAACTTGAATTTTTTAGTTTCTGCAGGGATAGTAATTAATTCTGTAAGACACTAAGCCGTAAGTTACACCACAGCTGTGCTCAAGGCAGGCTTAAAAATCTAAATAGAGGAAAAATCAGTTTTATGAACAAATGATTGTGCATGTTGGCTGATAATAATTATTTTTTGTATTTGTATTAGGTTTGGCAAACGTTGGCAAGGTTTTGGTAGCCGTGGGGGGACTACAGAGGTGACTTCTTTGAGAAGCCGCCAGAAGCTTCCCCCAGGTCCAGCAGAGCCAATGCTGTCAGACTCACCATGGGTCAGGGTAATGCCCATCAGCAACAGTGGTAGCACCTCTGAGATAACATAGTTAAGAAGGGTGAAAAACCTGCACAAGAGTAATTGTGTATAGAGAGGAGTGAGAATACAGTGAATCCCCAGTGCATTGCGACCTCTACATTATGACCCCGCCCATTTGCGAGGTAATTTTCTTGCAGTTTTGATTCAACCATTTGCAAGTTTAGCTGGCCAATGCATGCTCAGTGCCTCTGCTCTGCCGAAGGGCGGTGCTGCGGTGCCTGTGGGGCAGGACTCATCCCACCCTGCAGGGAGGGGGCTCACAATGGCGGCACCGTGCTCCTGTCCCTGACCCGGGAAACTGCCCCACGAAAGTGAGGCAAGTGAGGTGGGGCAAGTGCTGTGTGCTGGGACGGGGCAGAAAAGTGTCTGCAGCGCTCCGGAGTGCCTGGGGGGTGTGGCAATGGGTGTGGCCTATTAATGTATGCATATTAATGACCTGCACTTCTTTGCAAGTTTGGCTTTTTGCGAGGCCCGTGGCATGACCCGTTCCTCGCAAATGAGGGGGTATAACTGTATATGGGAGAAAGAACACTGCAGACACAAAGATCAGAGAGGAAGGAGGTCTTTTAGGTGTCAGAGCAAAGATTCCCCTGCAGCCCGTGGTGCAGACCACAGAGAGAGACCCTGCAGCCCATGGGGGCCCACAGTGGAGCACAGACCCACCTACAGCCCATGGAGGACCCCATGTCAGAGCAGGTAGATGCTCTAACAAGGCTGTGACCCCATGGGAAGGGCACACTGGAGCAGGCTCCTGGCAGGACCTGTGGCTCCAGAGAAAGAAGCCCACACTGGAGCAGGTGTGCTGCCAGAAGTTGTGACCCCATGGGGGACCCACACTGGAGCAGCCTGTTCCTGCAGGACTGCATCCTATTGAAGGGACCCATGCTGGAGCAGTTAGTGAAGAACTGTAGCCTGAGAGAAAGATCCATGTTAGAGAAATTCATGGAGGACTGTGTGCCTTGGGAGGACCCCATGTTGTAGCAGGGTAAGAATGCAAGGAAGAGGGATTTGCAGAGACAACGTGTGATGAACTGACCACAACTCCCATTCCCCATCCACCTGCATCACTGAGGGGGAGGAAGATGAGCCCTGGGAAGGAGGGACGAGTAGGGGTAAGGCATTTTAAGATTAGGTATTATTTCGCATTACCTTACTGATTTGACTGACAATAAATTAATTTAATTTCCCCAAGCTGAGTCTCTTTTGCCCACAATGGTAACTGGTAAGTGATCTCTCCCTGCCCTTATCTTAACACATGAACTTTTTGTCATACTTTTTCCTTCCCGTCCACCTGAGGAGAGGAGTAACAGAGGAGCTCTGGTGGGCACCTGGCATCCAGCCAGGGTTAACTCACCACAGTATTAAGTTTATGTTTTAAACTGAGTCTACTGCTTCATCAATTCATATAATTTAATTCAATAAATGTGATGATATCACTGTAATTAAATACGTACCGATTTAATGGCACTGACTTTTGTACGCAGACTTTCTGTTAACCTGTCATTCTCTTCTTCGTAAACACTGTACCCACTGGTGGTGTAGCCATAGTTACCTGCAGGTGCTCCATCACCTGTAAACACAACAGACACAAGTTACAGACAGAAAACACCATTGGAACAAGTGATTCACATGTTCCTGAGACAGAAACTCAACCTTTTCAAACATGTAAGTTAGCTTTCAACATGCAAATTAAAGAAGAAAAACTGAGAAATGGCTGTAATTTAGTACAGTGAGCCCCCGCGTATTCCCAGTCCGCTATTTGCGAGCTTCAGTATTTGCAGGTGATTTTTCCGCGAGCTGTGTGTCCTCAGCGCATGCCTAGAACGTACCAGGACCCCAGTCGGCTTGGCCCCCGGTCTCACCGCTCGTGCTGCGAGCACAGCTCTCAGTATCCTGGCTCGGGGTCGGCCCCGCCCTCAGGTCCGGCTTCGCTCTCAGGTCCCAGCTCCGGGCTGGCTCCAGGCTCACCCCTCGCCCCTTGCTCGCCTCGGTGTAACACAGCCAGACAACTGAGACAAGTCCCGCTCTCAGGACCATCCTCCAGACCTTATATGGGGAGGGGGCGTGGCTACAGGCATGGTGTACTCGACTACATAGTGGGTTCGCTATCTTTGCGGATTTCACAACTCGCGGGAGGTGGACCAGACCCAACAGCCCGTGAGTAACGGGGGTTCAGTGTACTACTAAATCTTTTTCACTGATAGTGTTCTTGGATGAGTTCTATGGAAATCAACCCAGGCACTACATGGAGATATGAAGGAAGCATTGAGGCCACTACATGTAGTAAACCAAACTGAAAATAGAGAATTACAATGCTATTTTGACAACAAATATCATTTTATGAACCCATGAAGCCACTTCGTCAAACTAAGTAATGACAACTTTTTAGTTTGTACTTTTAAATTGTTACTCTACAAGCTCATGACAGATTCTCAACAAGATTGGATCACAGAATATTCTGAGTTGGAAGGGACCATCCAGGATCATCGAAGTCCAACTCCTGTGCCTGCAAAGGATGACCCCAAGAATCACACCATGTGCCTGACAACATTGTCCAAACACTTCTTGAACTCTATCAGGCTTGGTGCTCTGACTGCTTCCCTGGGGAGCCTGTTCCAGTGCCCAATGACCCTCCGGGTGGAAAAACCTTTTCCTAATAACCAACCTAAGCCTCCCATAAACACAGCTTCAGGCTCTTCCCTCAGTCCTGTCACTGGTCACCAGAGAGAAGAGTTCAGTGCCTGCCCCTCCACTTCTCCTTGTGAGGGAGTTGTCAACTGCAGTGAAATGTATGTTTTCATTTCATCACAGTGAGTCAAAAATACTTTTTTCCACCACCTAAAGCAAAAGTACCAATGCTTAATACAGAAATTTGACTAAAACTGTTAGTTCTCGCTGTGTCTGTTTTACAAGTGCATCTAACTACATTGTTTCATAAAAAGTAACACACAGTTTTGAGTAGGTTTGTAAGTTAATGCACCGTTGCAGCTTCACGCCAAAACACCGTAACTATGGCTCTTGTAAGGACTCTGACAAGAGCTTTTTCACAGAGAGAGTGATCCCTCATTGGAATGGTCTGCCATTTGTTGTGGGTTCAATCCTTGGGTGGGCGTTTGCCTGGGAGTTGGACTAGATGATCCTTGTGAGTCCCTTCCAACTCAGAATAACCTGTGAACTTCCCCAAAGCTTTTCAACAGGCATGGCTGCTTCTTTATGTCATAGGAAGCACAACAAAGAAGCTTGGCTACAGCTGTTTACAAGAAGGACAGAAACTTCAGTGTGGCAGTTCTACAAACTGTCCCACAACTCTGCTCACTGACATGTAATAGGGACATGACTATAACATAATTGCAGGCTAAAAGAGAGCTACCAGGTAGGTGGTGACAACCAGCAGAAGTGCTGGTGCTCAGCTTCTATTTCCAGCCTATTAGATAAAAAAATAGTTTTGAACTGACAGTTGAAATGCCAAGGTGAAGCAGAAAATCTTACTGCAGCTGATAACAAGAGATTTAAGTCTTCTACTTGACCTTCCCAGTAGATTTTTTTTAAAAGTAGTTTCCGGATGATCCTTAAGGCATTGTTTGCCAGAGTCAGCCTAAAGGAAGGCATGCTCTTTCTTCATCACTCCTTGCATAAACACCCATCACCTCTTCACAAACAGCACACCAAGTTGGTTGGCCTGCACTCCAACCCCTCAGTTCATACCCAAGGGCAAGCTGTCAGTCTGACAAATGAAAGGACTGAAGACCTAAGCACCGTCAAATGCCAACCTTTTTATGATAAACATCCCCTCATGTCTCTCGATGTACTAGAAGCATTCCCAAGATTTATCTCATGAAAATACTATTGGCACAACACAAATCTGAAGCGTAGAAGTAAATGCAGGTTAGACACACCTGTTTTAGCCATCTGGCACTTACCACCCTCTAAATACTTTCTAGGAAGAAGCACCAAAACCGAGTCATAAACTTCCAAGGTGTAAACATCCCCTAAGCTTTACAATGCAGTCACAGCACACTCATGGTTGCAGAACATGACCTGGGAGTTCAAAGTTTCCTTACTGTCATTAACATGATTGCTGGTTGAAAAATGAGGCCCAAGCTGCTCAAAACACTCAACAGGAACTCTGCAAATATTTCTGCATTTCAATCAGACTGTATTTGTAGTAAGTTTCTCACAGTTGGTTTTGTTCGGGTTTTTTTTTTTCCCCAAACATAGCATGAAAATATAAAAAAATACTAAAATAAAAAAACAACTCAGAATTCGGAAAGGACTTGACTGAAGAGTGGCAAACCCATCCATCCATGGGAACGTGGCTCAACCTAACACTGTTAGAACGACTGAACATCAGCACGACCAAATGGGCCAAGACTATTCACAGGGGCATGTGGTGACAGGGCGAGGAATGGGTTCAAACTGAAAGACAGTAGATTTAGACTAGATATTAGGAAACATTCTTTACTGTGAGGGTGGTGAGGCCCTGGTTCAGGCTGCCTAGGGAGGCTGTGGATGCCCCATTCCTGGCAGTGCTCAAGGCCAGGCTGGACGCGGCTCTGAGCGACCCCGGGCCCAGCTGAACGTGCTCCAGCTTCTTCTCGCTCCACGGCGGGGAGCTCGGAACGAGATGAGCTTTAAGGTCCCTNGCCTGCAACAGGCTGTGTAAAGTGTTGAAATTCGGTGCCGAGCGGAGCTGTTCCAGCTCTTCTCTTCCCAGTGTATGTAGAAGTAACAAGCATGCTGCTGCAGCATACAGCAACTCGAACCGGAAACCTGAAGACTTTATTATTATTGGATCTTCACTTGTCTGAATTATTTAAATTTCATTTGCAGAGATAATTTCCGTTTCATTCTTTAAAGCCTTGAACTGCTTTAGCAGAAATGGGTTTTGCCTGCCTCCACTAAAGATGTGACTCACTTTGTATAGCACTGGATTGAATTTATTTATTTATTTACGAATGTATTTATTTATGTCACAATAAGAACTGGGACACTAAGTATTGGACCAACGCCCACTTGTATTTGCACATAGTATGTACGTGTATAAACGCGGGGGCTTGCCGTGTCCCAGGAGTCTTCAGCTAGAGAGTAAAGCTCTATAAGGAAGAGTACTATCATTCTGGTCGATAAGGCCTATGAACTCCTGCTGGCATCCTGTGAAATTGCTGTAGGACACCCCATGTATCTTTTCTGCAGGGCATAAAACCCACAAATAATTGCAGCATTTCTTTTCTCTTCACTTGTCAAAGTGCAGTTGAGATGTTAGTCTTGTATCTGTCCAACTTTTGGACAGACATTGAGAAGCTGCTCTTTTGTTTACTCCTCAGTAACATCTGGATGCTTAGGTCTCAAAAATATTAAAAAAAGAAAAGTTAGTTAATGTATAAAATGGCCCTCTAGTTTGTTTAGTATGTATTTGCTACTTCAAGCAGTTTATTTAAAATGTCAACTACAGCATTAGTTGCACATCCAAAACACAAGAGAAGGCCCTAACAGAAGAGATGAGAAATTTACAGAACATGGACAGATTCTGAGAAAATCTGAGTGCTTCGGTTTTGAACTAGGGCTCTGTTAGGAGCAATATCTTCATCATCACAGTTTTTGAAGAAGGGTTAGTGTGGCAGTGTGTGCAGTAACTGAATAACCAGAGAGTAAAATTGAGGCTCAAGGAGGCAGTAGGAAAATATCTTAATAACAGCTGATCTGAATTACTCATTGTTAGGTATAATTTATTTACATTTTTGTCTTTGTACACCATCCAAGAAAATTATTGCATTTTGTGGCATTGCTATATGAAAAGATTTGTCTTTATGGTATTTGTATATTCAATGTCACCTTTTTTTTTTTTTTTANGAGTAAATCATTCTATGATAAACACAAGCCCCAGCGCCGCTCCGATAATCCAGTTAAGATGGAAAGAGGCACACGCACAGGGGCCGGAGTCTCGTCCCAAAACCTCCCGAGCTCTGTTGCAACCCCGCACCACGCAGGGGCACAGCCCCTCTCAGGCCTCCCCTGCCCCCACACCCGGCCTGACCGCTGCGCTTACCCAGCCCTGCGCGCCTCATGGCTCAGCTGCGGGAAGAGGAGGAAGAGGAGGAGGAGAAAGAGGAGAAGAAGGAGGAGGCGGCAGGCGAAGGGCAGCGGGAGGTTCGGGTCTCGGCGGCCGCCTCATTCACCCGCGAGCGCCACGACAGCGCCTCGCGCGCTGCACGCTGGGCGCGCCGCAGGGGCCAGCGAGACCGCGCGGGGGCTGCTGGGGGCTGTAGTCCTGCGCCGTGGCCTGCAACAGGCTGTGTAAAGTGTTGAAATTCGGTGCCGAGCGGAGCTGTTCCAGCTCTTCTCTTCCCAGTGTATGTAGAAGTAACAAGCATGCTGCTGCAGCATACAGCAACTCGAACCGGAAACCTGAAGACTTTATTATTATTGGATCTTCACTTGTCTGAATTATTTAAATTTCATTTGCAGAGATAATTTCCGTTTCATTCTTTAAAGCCTTGAACTGCTTTAGCAGAAATGGGTTTTGCCTGCCTCCACTAAAGATGTGACTCACTTTGTATAGCACTGGATTGAATTTATTTATTTATTTACGAATGTATTTATTTATGTCACAATAAGAACTGGGACACTAAGTATTGGACCAACGCCCACTTGTATTTGCACATAGTATGTACGTGTATAAACGCGGGGGCTTGCCGTGTCCCAGGAGTCTTCAGCTAGAGAGTAAAGCTCTGTAAGGAAGAGTACTATCATTCTGGTCGATAAGGCCTATGAACTCCTGCTGGCATCCTGTGAAATTGCTGTAGGACACCCCATGTATCTTTTCTGCAGGGCATAAAACCCACAAATAATTGCAGCATTTCTTTTCTCTTCACTTGTCAAAGTGCAGTTGAGATGTTAGTCTTGTATCTGTCCAACTTTTGGACAGACATTGAGAAGCTGCTCTTTTGTTTACTCCTCAGTAACATCTGGATGCTTAGGTCTCAAAAATATTAAAAAAAGAAAAGTTAGTTAATGTATAAAATGGCCCTCTAGTTTGTTTAGTATGTATTTGCTACTTCAAGCAGTTTATTTAAAATGTCAACTACAGCATTAGTTGCACATCCAAAACACAAGAGAAGGCCCTAACAGAAGAGATGAGAAATTTACAGAACATGGACAAATTCTGAGAAAATCTGAGTGCTTCGGTTTTGAACTAGGGCTCTGTTAGGAGCAATATCTTCATCATCACAGTTTTTGAAGAAGGGTTAGTGTGGCAGTGTGTGCAGTAACTGAATAACCAGAGAGTAAAATTGAGGCTCAAGGAGGCAGTAGGAAAATATCTTAATAACAGCTGATCTGAATTACTCATTGTTAGGTATAATTTATTTACATTTTTGTCTTTGTACACCATCCAAGAAAATTATTGCCTTTTGTGTCATTGCTATATGAAAAGATTTGTCTTTATGGTATTTGTATATTCAATGTCACCTTTTTTTTTTTTTTTACTCACATATCTTATAGTTTTCAGTAAATATGGATGTATACGTAACTAGGTAAAATGTACATCCGCCCACTAGGATGTTACTTATAATGCATTATTAAGGGGCTCATTTTTCATTTTTACTTACATTTTCTGTAAAATAAGCTCCCAATTAATCACATGTAAGGTGTTCACAATTCAGTGTTCAGATATATAATCTCCAGCAGCGCTGTTCCCCCCNTATAGTTTTCAGTAAATATGGATGTATACGTAACTAGGTAAAATGTACATCCCCCCACTAGGATGTTACTTATAATGCATTATTAAGGGGCTCATTTTTCATTTTTACTTACATTTTCTGTAAAATAAGCTCCCAATTAATCACATGTAAGGTGTTCACAATTCAGTGTTCAGATATATAATCTCCAGCAGCGCTGTTCCCCCCATTCCAGTCTTGCTGGACGGTGGGATGACACTGCCCCCTACGCTCACTGTGCTGTGGACAGGGCAGCCCTGACCCCCTTGGGCTGGTCCCACTTGTGGGTGGGGTGGCACTGCTCGCCCTGTGCTCTCTTGCCCTGCTGCCATGCTGTGCCACACCAGGGCAGCACGGGGGCAGTACCAGCTACCCACTGCTGCTCAGCACGCCCTGACATGGCGGTGAAGGCTTCCCTGCACTCATTGGGCCTGAGGGGCGGGGTGGTGGGTGTGGCTTATTTACATATGTGTGATTCACTGCTCTTAGCGGATTTGGGCTTTTGCGGCATTCTCCTGGTCCTGAACCACCACAAAATTTGAGGGATTACTCTGTTTCTGTTGATTGGTTTGTATTCATATTAATCATTTCACAGTATAAACCTGTGAGATGAATATACAGTTATACCTGTCATTGACAAGGAACAGGACAGGCCACAAGCATCGTGAAACGCTAAACTCGCAAAGAATTGCAGGTCATTAATATGCATGAAGGCCACGCCCATTGCTCCACCCCCCAGAGTGCTGCGGACAATTTTCTGCTTCTCCCCTCGAGGGAAGGAAGCAGCGGCGCAGCCCTGTGGCCAGTACACCTCGCCAGCCCGCTGTACTGGCCCGCATACTGGCCCCGTAGCCGCGCCTCACCGGCCTGCTGTACTGGCCCCATGGCCGCACCGCTGCTGCCTCTGCCAGGCCCGTGCCCGGCCGTCCTGGTGCGGGCTGCCNACTTTTCTGTTGAGGCAATTAACTGTACTCCTATTGGTTTTCTGGCCTGTTTCTTGATAGGTCCCACATGGAAGGCATGCCCTGAACTCCCTGGCTTTGTAAACCAGCTGTGCATAGTTAGCAGGTGTGGCTGCAGCTGTTCCATATCATCTGCAGTTCTTCCTGCCAGGAAGCCTGAACAAGTAGTCAGCAAGTGGTTTAAGATTACTGACTCACAGATGTTTCATTTAACAGTGACAACATACAGGAAGCAGAAGCTTGTTAAAAAAGCCCCTCAGAGATGTATGCAGCCTGCAAGTTTGCCTGTCTTGTCAATGCTCTTGTAATCTTTTAATAGTAGCCTAGTGTCATTGTTAGACACCCTGATGAGGAAATGTGTTAGTCTTATCCCTCCAAACTATTAATGAACAATAACTCCTTGTTTAAAAAAATAAATACGTGTTTTATAAAACGGGGAGTTTCACATGTCCTACAACTGTGCTACCACCGCTACCATTTTTTGTTTCTCTTTACTGTCTCGGATTAAATTAGATGAATACATTTACATAGAAACCTGACCATATATTTTATTAGTAGACTAGTCCATGACTCCATTACAAATCAAAAAACAGGGGGGAAAAAACCAAACCAGGGAAGCTGTCTGAAAAGATCTTGTATAGTTTATCATCCAATACATCTGAAAGCCCATGAATCTTATTAAATTATAATAATAATGGCATGTTTTCCATCAAATTATTAAATAAGTAACGAGAATGTCATATTCTTACATGTTTGCTATACAGGTTTTCAGTCTTCATGATTAACTTGCTACTTTCACAGAATCACAGAATCACAGAATGTTATGAGTTGGAAGGGACCCACAAGGATCATCTAGTCCAACTCACCATCTAACACCCGTAAGGAGACCGAGAGCACATCGCAGAGCATAACACCAAACTGGATCCCTCACAGTCTAGCAGGCCACTCCGAGCCGGAAGGGGCCCAACGTCATCCATCCCTACACCGCCCTGCTAGACCATGTCACTAAGCTCCTCGTCCAGTCTTCTCTTAAACACCTCCAGGGATGGTGACTCCACCACCTCTCTGGGCAGCCCATTCCAATATGCGATTACTCTCTCTGTGAA
Source organism: Pitta sordida (assembly GCA_013390025.1). NCBI lineage: Eukaryota > Metazoa > Chordata > Aves > Passeriformes > Pittidae > Pitta > Pitta sordida. The sequence goes on from WEKX01007980.1 coordinate 267,368, forward strand.
AAACCGATTGTGAAAACAGCACAACTAGTCACAGGCATCATTAGGATGTTGAAAAGCTGATATGGCATGATATTATGTTAGTATCAAATATTTCAATCACTGTTTTGTTAAGTAGTAAGCTTCAATTATTTAAAAAACCCATTTACTAATTAAATTTTGATCCATTGTACAATTAAGTAACAGCTGACAAGACATTTCTAAATGGAACTAAAACATTAACCACATAGAAACAGAGCTAGATAACAGACTATTTATAATGAGGATTCAAGATTTTCGAAAAGGAGTGATGTCAGCATCTTTCGTCAGTATCCTTGCCGCTTAATATCCTGGTTTTTTCTAATGCTATTTAGCAAATGGGAGCCCTCAAAATGCTTCTGTTCCAATTAATTTAGATCACTCAGGAGTTTGCCCCCCTGTTCTTAAGCTGACGACACTGACAGTGGTCTTAGGATGTCACCAGTCTTGTTCTTCCTGGTTCTATATTCCAAACAGTGCTGTCAAGAAAACCAGATGCTGTGCAAAACCAGACCTTCCATAAGACTTTAAATGGAAGGAAGTTAATCCCAGCTGCTGCTCATTGTCATCCAGACTGTCAAGCAGAGAATTAACCGTGTAAGTCACCAGAGGAATACTGTCTGCAGTCATCATTTAGGTTCTTTAATGATGAGACCATATGTAAATGTACCAACAAACAAGTACCAACAAACCTGTCAATTTCACCCACCACAATGATTCAAAACTTGATTAGGTCCTGTCAAAGAGAACCATGGATATTTCTGTTCTTAATGCACTTCTATCATAAATGGCAACTTCTTTCTGAGATAAGGTTTAGAGTTACCTCATCTCATCTCATCTTATTGTGTGCTGCAATTACATTTTTTTTTTAATGTTCTTATAATAAAATTTCCCAAATATCTGCCAAAATAGCCTTTTATTGTTTTTAGAAGATAACTAACAAGATATTTACCTGGAGGCGATTCTGGAAACTCCTGTAATCTTTGATAAAACCATGTTGCTAGGAAGCATCCTTGAACATATATACGGTAATACCTCATTATTTTACACTTTGAATTTTGCATCCTCACTCCTTCACAGGTTTTCTCCTAGGATTTGTCTGCAGTGACGCTTCCACCTGTCCTGGGTCAGCAGCGTGGGGCAGGGCAGGGAGTGTGTCCCAGGTGGCGGAGACAGGCGAGGCACCCAGAGCGCATCCGCCCTGGGACAGGTGGGTGTCAGGCTGGTGGTGAGGGGGCAGGGTGGTGGATGGACTGCATTTATATATGTATAAATCCTATTTTATGGTTTTCATATTTTGCAGGGGGGTCTCGGAACCAAATCCCCGTGATATTCAAGATATTACTGTAATTGTATTCAACCCTGCCGGGTCATCCCAGGCCTTTCCATGCACAGGTTCAAAGGACCATTAACACATTGTAGCTACAAAGATTTCCTGTCTCGTAGCTTTGCATATGTGTATGATAACAGGTTGAAAAATCATGTAAACTCATCATAAGATTTTACAGCTGTGCTCGTTTAAGAGTAAACCAGTGGGAGAAATGAACCAGTTTAAGAAAGATTGCAAGTCAGAATTACAATTTACTGAAAATATTACAATACACACAATGATGCAAAGAAAACTGGGTTTAACGCAGCACCCTGGGACAAATAGCTCATTAGCTCCTGTGCTAAGCACTGCATGATCCCTCTGGATGCAAAGCAGAAGGCAAGGAAACCTGTTAGTAAGGATGATGGTCACAGTTCTCTTGGAGTAGTGACTGCAGTCTCCTTGAGAGTGGCAGTCAGAGTCCTGTTGAAGTTCTGTTTTTCCTCTGGATCCGACAAGTGGTACCAGACATCCAAAACCCAAAAGATTATATATGCCCAGGTTCATGTGGAGATGCTCACTACCTCCCCCAGGGCAGGAAGTTTCACATTGCATTATTTAAATCTGTGAGTCATGGGATAGTTTTGGAATCTTTGATGATCTAAGTCGTTGTAACTGCCTACTGTGCCGGTGCAGCTGGGTCCATTATTGGCCCAGTAGCGGAGAAGACCCCTCCAACTCGGTGTGAAGGTGTTAACGCCTCCCCAGAGGGCAAGTGTCATGACTGAATCATTGGTGTGAAAAGAACATTCCCCTGCCTTACGGAATTTGTCTCTTTAATGTCTTGTGGCCTGAGGTGTCAGGTATGCCCTGGGCAGCTGCTACAAATGATTTCTTATTAACAATTCATCAGAAATGACACAGAGGGTGTAGAATATATATTTTTTGGTATAAACACTGTGATAAGTCAGTCATAGTAGAGGTTATTCTTAGGGAGACCTCAGAAAGATTGATTTTTTCAGACATCAGCAGTGAAGGAACAACTTGGGGAAGGAGAAACAACATATGTTGTTGCATCAATAGAAAGTATTTATTAAGAAAGTACAGGTTTTTTCACCTTTACACTTGTAAAGTTTGTTAACAGTGAAAACATCTTTCTCACTTTGATATAATTTATGTTTGAGAAATACTGAGCTTTATATTAGATCATGGACAATATAATTTAAGTATAATTATTATTTACTTGATTATTATTTTTAAAAACCCTGTTATTCTACTTATTCTTTCCTTTAGTTACTTTTTAGTATCATAAGATGCCCCATTTCCTATTTAATTCTGCAGGGAACACACCCAGAAATCTCTATGTTTTTATAAATTTCTTGTCAGTGTCGTTACTGCTGGTGTCACTCCTAAATTTCATCACATAGGGCTAGAATAAAAATCTACTGAGGTTGTGGAGAATTTTGTATTGACTTTCAATCAGTCTATAAATTCTTATTTAAAAACTGCCTCCGCTGATTCTTTGTCTTCCAAGTAGTGTATGCTGAGTAATCTATGAATAATTCCAGTCACGGTTTCTTTCTCTAATATTAAGGTACCGTTTTTGATGTCAGCTTTGACTGGGTAATAATATCAGCTGAATGAATGATAAGAATTCAGAGCCATTGCACCAGCCTGAGCATTAATAATTGTAATGTCTAAAGAGGAGGACTAATATGTTTAAAATAAAAAGTGGAAGTCAAAGTAATTTTTCATCTCAGTAGAACAAATGGGATGAATGAAGCATAAAGTCCCAATGCTTCGTAAGATGCAATTAAATAGTAAATTGATGATTTGTGTCCTGTTTATTTTGACCTTCCAGATATGTGAGCAAGTCTTTCACCACCCCAGCCGAAGTAGAAAATTCAATAAAAACAAAGACTTTGAATGTAATGACTTGCAGTGAGGGAACACTATTTTGCAGACCTGTATCTAGGCAAAGCATTTTCTTACAGTACATTTCTCAAGACAAAATGGAGCAAATGTCATCCTTGTCTCTCTGTCCAGTAAGGCAAAACTGAGAATGTGAATCAAGATTCCTGGGTGTTGGAGATAGCTTTGTCCTAGGTTTGTGCTTGGCCTCCAAAGAATTACTCCAAAATAATAATAAAAAATAATCTGATTGTTTTTCTCATGAGTCAAAAACTCATGCACAAAATAATTTATTTGATGACTAATTAGAGAAGCTAATGCTTGAATATAAAGCTGCAAAGGTTCTTCCAAGCCCCTTGTTTTCTAGAAAGACCATTACAACCAAATTACCCATCCAAAGCACTTTATTAATAGAGATTGTTTTCTTAGGCTGTTGCACAAACTGCAGCAGAGAGTCTAATTACCTGTACTGGATGGAGCACAGTGCTAACAGGACAATGTGCTATCATGTTCTGTGGTGGCTCATTCATAGTTTACTTGCATATTCCTGCATAGAACTACACTGTGCCATAAGAATACATATTTAATTTTTGTATTTGAATTATTTGCCAGATGCAGTGTAGCAGCTGGAAAGAAAGTATAATGTTCTCCACAAAGATGCATCAATGCACTCCTAAGAAAAAGCTCTTTTAACATACTAAAAATCTGAGCACATTATCTAGATTTTAATAAAGTATTAAATATTTCTAATACACAATATTATTAAT
>WEKX01007980.1:280341-296744 GCA_013390025.1 Pitta sordida
GGGTGGAGCAGTGGCACAGGGTTTGGGCTGTGAGCACGCACGGTCACAACAGCCACTCAGAAACAGTTCCCTTTGCTCCCCTGTGCTGAGAGAGACCATGGGAAGGAGTGGGAAAGCATCCGCAGTGCTCCAGAGTGCTGGGTGGTGGAGCAATGGGTGTGGCCAGCATGCATATTAATGACCTGTGTGTCTTTGCGAGTTTGAGGTTCTGCGAGGCCCCTGGCATCACCCGTTCCTCACAAATTCGGTCTCTGTACGGGCGTTAGCTGGTGAGTTGGACTAGATGATCCTTGTGAGTCCCTTCCAACTCGTAGTATTCTTTGATTCTGTGAAATGACGGGGTACAACTGTATATAGAGGGGTTAATTGAGAGTCTGGGTTGAGATTCCTGAACACATTTGAATGGTCCAGTTGTGTCTCAAATTTAATATTTGCCTCCTACTGTGTTTCATTTGTGTCACTCAGAGAAATCTACCGAGGAGTTTCATGAGCAGTAATAGGTTTTTATGAGTTTCAGTTACATTTCCAGTCCAGTCTCTTTATTAAACGCAAAACAGTTTGCTGACAGCATTCATTGCTTTGTTTCAAACACTCCACTTATCACCTGGTTTCTGCTGGATGCTTTTCCTATCTTTCTACTATAATCATAATCTGAGATACAAAGCAGTTCCTAGTACTAGGTATGTATTAGTCAATATGGTGACAAATAAAAAGTTTGCACACATCTATTAAACCAGACAAAACTCCAAATTAAAAACTCAGCAGCAAATTCTTATAGCATCAGGAAATAACACTGATTGTAGGGCAGAAGGCTCCTTAAAAGTGAATAAATAATACCACTTAGTATACATTTCTATTGTATGTTCTTAGCTCTATTTTATGCCTTTATTAAACTATACCCATTTAGTTTATCATTTAGTAATGGCACATTGATAGTGGAAATCAGACTGTTGGCTTCAGATGGTTGGAAGGATGGAGCTGCTGGGGGTTGAATTGGTTCAACTTCAGCACGTATATAAGGTTCATCTTCAGTACGTATATAAGGTAGGTTGCAGCTGTGTCTGGATCATCTGGCAGTCCTAAAATTTTCATCATTTTCGTTCACAGTGTGTGAATTATGCAAGGAACATTGTTATTTCTGCTTTGCTGGTGGAAAATAAAAACCTTAAAGTTTAGTTTGAGATACTATTTAAAAAAAAACCCAAAGGGTTTTTGTATCTTTGAAAGAGAGATTTAGTCAACATTTCGACTTCAAATCCCAAATTGCAATCCTAAGAACCTCTCCACAGCTGTTGTCTCATAGTGTTTATACTTAAACTTGGAAGTCCTCCAGCCCTCTAGTCTTCCTACTGAGACACAGAAGCAATTCTGCTTGGGTAAGGCTGACCTCCTTATCATCTTTCAATTGAGAGATCAGATATATAAGACTTTTGATGACTATCAGCCAATATGCTGACCTGGCTAGGTCTGTTGATTGCTGTATAGAATACTTAATCTCGTATTACCACTCATACTTTTCATAGTGAATTCAGTTCAATTATGTACTTAATTTTCCCCCTCTTATGTGTGTTTTTCTCCTTGAAGTGATTTCTGGAAATGTTTACCAGTAAGTGTGATTGAAATATCATTGCTTCTTGAGGAGTTTGAAAATTTTAGCTTATATATAAGCTCATGAAAAGGCTCCTTCCTCACACTTTTTTCTTAGCAATTTTTGCTGAAGTTGAAAAAGTTTTTGCTCATGGTCTACAGGTACCATTTTTGGTATTCTGACTTATAACTTGTGACTGTAAGCTGAATAAAAATTATGGAGTGATCTTTATGGAGACAGCAGATTTCAGTGATGAATAAATGAGTTGCTAGAAGAGTGTAATCTTAGCCATGCTGAAGAAGTCCCCTAGATGTAGAAGTCCTCTCATACAGTCTTCATTCCAATTTGGGGTATGTACTAATAACTCACTGTGATAAAAAATTGGGCTGTCTTGAATGACTAAGGGCTTGAGATCTCATTTTTTAAAAAAATGCTTTGAAGAGTATGCATAACCACAAAGTCTGATCAAAAAAATATATCCTAATGAGTACCAAGGACACTATATCTTCTCAAAAAGTCAGAAATATTATAGTCCACAAAATTTAATACATATTTCTATCAGACACTGAAAGAGAACAATGTTTCATTAATTTGGCTGAATCCACCAGTTCTTTCCACTTCCTTCTAACCAAATAATTAATGTCTGATTTGACAGCTTTGTCTGTTACGATCCTGAACACCTTCCAAAATTTGTTGGCAGATAATAAATTTAAAGTCAAGTCTGACTCAGAAGTTTTTTTCTCTCTTTGTACCTCTAAGTAAGAGAAGTTCTGAAGGTATGACATTCATGAAATAAAAATAGGGAAAATAGCTATAAAAATCAGTCTTCATGGCTGTTTACAATAACTGTATATTAAAAATATACACTGTTTAGGTTACCATACAGGTAGCATTCGTTTGTCTTTTATTTTCATAAACAGAGAGGTATTGGAAAATCTTTTAAAGATAATGTTTTTGTTTTCTATCATATAACTCATGGTAAATTGACAATACTATTACAGAAACATCATCCTGTAAGTTTAAAATGTAGAAATACAACATTTTCTACATCCCCATCAGGTGGGGATAGGAGCTGACTTTTTAAAGAAAAAAAAAAAAATTTTAATTTACTTCAAATGAGAAACCATTAAATATATTCCACCTGTTGAGAGCTTGGGATTTTGTCATACCTTGTAGTCTAGACTAGATTTAACTGAATGCTAGCTGAGCCAATTTTCACACAGAATCACAGAATATTATGAGTTGGAAGGGACCCACAAGGATCATCTAGTCCAACTCACCACCTAACACCCGTACAGNTGGCCTTCTTAGCCACCTGAGCACACTGCTGGCTCATATTGAGTTTCCTATCGATCAGTACACCTAAGTCTCTCTCCACTTCACTAGTCTCGAGCCACTCCTCCCCCAGCTGATAGCGGTGCATGGGGTTGTTATGGCCGAAGTGAAGAACCCGGCACTTAGTCTTGTTAAACCTCATACTGTTGGAGCCTGCCCATCTCTCCAGCCTGTCAAGGTCCCTCTGGAGGGCCTTTCTACCCTCCGGCAGTTCAACATTTGCCCCTATTTTGACTCTAGAGTCTGTTGTAAAGGAAAGTCATACAAAATCTAGATCCACATTTTTAGCTCTCACAAAGTTCAGTTGTAGCCTGATCTGAAGAGTGGTTTGTGGCTTCATAGCTTGATTAATGTCTACAGTATGTCCAAGTAGTGTGTTGGTGGAATATTATTGACAGTATCTGCTATGTGTTCTATAGATGCAGTAAGCTGAGGCACATCATGTCAAATTACTTGTTCAGGTCTATTTAAAATGTCACGGGATAAACAGAATCAAATCCAGAAATGCAGAGTCCCGCCTTTTACCAAAGAAGCTGAATTATCTGTGAATAGGGAAGACAGAGAACCCTCCAAACACATTTTTCTGGATTGCTTAAGCATGTGCGCTCATTCTATTTAAACTGAAAGATATTAACTTTATATGTGTTCATATCTTAAGATGTCAGTAAAAACAGGAAACAGTGAATATAGGGTGAACCATTCAACTGAAAGCTTACTAATCATCTGTAATTCAGGATATTTTGTTACCTGCCTGCTCACAAAGCCTTTCTCAGTTCTTTTTATCACTTAGCTGGGAATCTCCTTGTGTTACTCTTGACTGGATACTAATAAAAAATAAAATGTGGCTTAGAAATGTACATCCCATGAAAATTCAGGTGCTCAGAGATATGCCTACAGTCAGACATGCCTTCAGTAAGCAAAGAAGAGATCTGATTTCATTTGGTCTGATCAACAATGGCTGTGATTGTCATTTGGGGCCTAATTAGATAATTGTTAATTGGTTAATGTGTTAAGGCAATGATAGTGATACATAAGAGAAGCTTCTAACCCCATGAGTAATCCTCAAGATTAGCAGTGGTGCCATGAACTGATAAATTATTCTGGAGTGAACTTAATGGGAAAGTGATTTTCTCTGTCATTGATCAAGATAGAGTAATAAATGTGGCCTTACTTTGATGATTTCGTGCCCCTGGTAGACTTCAGGTTTTCAGTGTCCTCTGTCATCTTTTCCTTGAACATCTGCTCTGTGCTTAACCTGCCAGCCATCAGGTAGAAAATACACAGACTGACTCTTGTTAAAGCTGAGAGCTATTATAATGCATTGGATGATCTGGCAAGGCAGAAGGAACTAAAACAAATCTAAGTTAATGCTAGGGGAAGTTCAGCAGATGAGACAGAAGCTTGTCTTGATTGGGAACCTGGATGGAGGAAGGAATGGATTAGAGGAGCAAAACCACTTCTCCAAGAAAAAAAATGGTTCCTAAGACATACTTGAATACAGACAGTGCAGGGTAAGAATTCCCATAGTGACATTTTAGGAAGCAGAATGGAGTTCATCTTAAAGAGAGATCTTTTTTTATCCCTTTCCTTATTTTGGAGATAGGCATGCATAAGGGTTTCCAGAACTGAGAGGGAAGAAAAAAATGAATTGGGTTCAAACTACTGTTACCTTAGTAATTCTTGACCTTTTTACCTTGTTTCCAAGTAAGTCATAATTATAGTCTGATTTATAAAAAATGAACAGTTTGAAACGGAAAATAGCTGAATTATGGGACTTGAAAATGTAAAAAAATATCTGTTTGATGACCTCAAAATATTTCTCCCAATGTTTTTATTATTTTACTGGAAATAAATACTTTTTTCACAGGTTTCAGAAGCTTGTCTTGATTGGGAACCAGGATGGAGGAAGGAATGGATTAGAGGAGCAAATCCAATTTTTTGGATGGGTTACTCCAAGTTGGAAGGGACCCACAGGATCATCTAGTCCAACTCCCAGACCCACAAGCGTGGAACCACGGGCACCACGCTCCATCCATCCATGCCACCCACAATCTAGACCATGTCACTGAGCTCCTCATCGAGTCTTCTCTTAAACACCTCCAGGGACGGCGACTCCACCACTTCCCTGAGCAGACCATTCCAATAAGAGATCACTCTCTCTTTGAAATACCTCTTCCTAACATCCAGCCTGAACCTCCGCTGGCGTAGTTTGAGGCTATGTCCTCTCATTCTGGTGCTGTCAACCTGAGAGAAGAAAGTCACACCCACCTGACTGCAACCTCCCTCAGGTAGTTGTAAACAGTAATCAGGTCACCTCTGAGTGTCCTCTTCTCCAGGCTGAACAACCCCAATTCCCGTAGGGTATCATCTTTGATGGGTACATTCTCCATTATAAAAATACTTAACATTGGAAATAAATTGAACACTTTTAAAAAACATCTCTGAGTATGTCAGAGCATGTTTGACATGTGAAGGACCATGTGTGGTTTTTTGCTACAGAGATCATAACAAAACACACCTACATTATTTTTAAATCAAGAGGAGGTGTACGGATTCTAGTGTTCAAATCACACTACTTGAAATGAGCGTGGATTTAGATTCTGCTGATTTATGTACTGTACTGAAAATGAACTGTTTTAGCATACTCATTGTAATTTTTTGGTATGTACAAAGCTGGTTAGTCTGCCAGTACTGGACAGCATGTCCTGTTTGTGACCTTGCAGGGATGGTAAATGGAGTGGTTTTATCTGACGAATGGTATGTACTACCCTACTGTGCTCATATAAAGGAAGCAATTTTCTGCATCTCCATAATCATTCTTTAGTAGCACTTATTTCGACGGTAAATGTAAGGGATTTTGCTCTTTCTCCTGTTGTAATTTCTCTTCTGTAACCATTAACTGAAAATTATATTTTAAGAGTTCTTACTGCAGAAGATACTAATTTTCATATCTCAGAATTTTGTGCGCACCAAATTCTTTAACTGTATGAATTCACTGCCCATGAAAGTGATTGCAGTATTTTTAATAATTCTAGAATTGCTTTATATGGATAAAAGTGATGTAGGCAAGGCTAACAGGGGCCACTTAAAGAACACCCTTTTTATGTAGCTGCCATAAATACCAGTTCCCATTGTCATGTGACCAAGAGCAGCATGAGCTGTGGACCTTGTAGAAATGCAGTGGTTTCACTTACAGATGTGGGGATTTGCTGTCATCAGGGACTCAAAGGATATCCAGTGTCACTCTGCTAGTGGTTAAAAGAAAGTCTAATTCTCACTTTCATTTACTGTTTCACCTCTTTTTTGAACTTTGAAATCTGTTTTCTTCCTAGATGCACCGTGGAACAGCAAAATATTGTTGTGATGCCAAATTTAAAGACTGAGTTACTTCATTTATATTGGAGCACTGTTGTATTTGCAAACTCAGCAGAACACATTAAATAGGCAGCTGTAGTCCAAGATCCTGTATACCCTGTTTCAGCCACATCCTGGAGAAGCCATTTCTTACTCATCTTAGAATGATGGGCAGCAACACCTTTCACTAAACCAGGTTGCTCAGAGCCCCATCCAAACTGTCCTCAAACATTTCCAGGGATGGGGAAGCCACAACCTCTCTGGGCAACCTCACCTCCCTTACAGTGAAGAATTTCTTTCTAATATGCTGTCTAAATTTACCTACCATTTTTCAGTTTAAAGCCATTCCCACCTGTCCTGCCACTACACACCCTTGCAAAAAGTTTCTGATAAGTTAATAATAAAGTTATGATGATTCACCTCTACAATTATGTGCTACAGATGTCAGGATAGTGGGGTTTGTGGTCTTCTTGGATGCTTTCTGACATGTACCAGCTTTGGCATCTTAGAAATTATAAGTCAAAAAAGAAAATTCAGTGTCTTAAGGGAAATAATTCAAACTAAAATTGGTATTTTAATATTACACTTCTTATGAAATAGTGAATGTTTGTTTAAAGATCCTCTACAGAAATTCAAGCAGATAAATATCTGATATGCTCCATAAATAAGTGCAGAGACTGCGGGATTTCAGTTTCATGTAAGCAAATTATTTCTCTGTGTGTAATGACTGCCTAAACAAGTAGGCACTTGAGCATGCAAGTTATAATTATATATGGTAATGCCTCGTTATCTACCAAATCATGTATCTTGTATGAGTAAGTGCTTTTTGTATAGGAGCGGGTTTGTGTAACCTCTGCCTAGGTCCTTTTCTCAGTCTTCTCTGAGCTCATGTCATTGGGTTCTTGATGCTCTCTCCAGCTTTTGCCCTTCTGATTCAATTTTCCTGCTTTTGAAAGACAGATTTTCAAGAACATTTTATGAATTAGATAATGAAGTTCCCATTTTTCAATACTTTCTGTTGCAGCTTTTTTAAAGAGGCTTATTTACATTTTTATTAGGAAGTAGAGAAAACGCAGAAGGAAGAATCAGAGGTGCAGGTCCTAGAGTTCTCCACCCAGAACAGCATTACCCTCCCAGGTCTATACTATATTCCTGCTTTATTAAATACCCTTCTGCAGTCTAGCTATTGGTTGTGAACAATGATAGCTTCAATGTATACTTTGCTTGAAGAGCTCTTATTCTAGCATTCAACATTCCATTACATATGTGCTGCCTAGATCCCCTGGAAAATAACAGTCCATGTCATATATTCCCTGTGCACAATATAATACAGGCTCTTAGTTATGAAACAGATTAAAAGTTGATCTGTACTGCAGATTCTCATTCAGAGAAAAAAAATTAAGACTGTTAATTTCAATGTTTCTCAATACATATTTTTTCAAATGAAACCAAATCAAGTACCAAACATTTGAATATGAAATAACACACACAGAACAGGAGAAAATGGTGGAGTGGGCAGGAATAGTGGTGATGTGGTGACTCTGCTATTCACTGAAGGAACATCTGATGGTGAGCAGTAGGTGCTAACTTCCATGCTTTAAAACCTCTTTTTCATAATGGGCCAAATCCATAACCTTATTTCAAAGGGTAGAATTGTGTTCTTAAGTTGTTGTGCTTCCGCCAGCAACGTGACCTTGCAGCCAAGGGTACGTTAGGAAGAGCTTTGCCAGGAGATGGAAGAAGGCATGACCTAGATATTAGGGTAGTGTGTTATAGGTAGGATGGTGTGTTGGTAGCAGGATGGCAACAGGTTAGGTAACAGGTTTGGCTAGGTTAGGTAATAGGTGATAGGTTGGACTCGATGATCTCTAAGGTCTTTTCCAACCTTACTGATTCTGTGATTCTGTGATTCTGTGATTCTGTGATTCTGTGAGGTGATCCTGCACCTCTACTTGGTACTCTGCTTGGAGTCCTGTGTCCGGTTCTGGGCTCCTCATAAAAGACAGACATGAAGCTCCTGGAGTAGGTCCAGTGGAGGGCTATAAAGATATTAAGAGAATGAAGCATTTATCTTATTGGGATTGACTGAGGGAGCTGGGCTTGTTCAGCCTTGAGAAGAGACAACTGAAAGGGCAACTCACCAATGTGTATAAGTATCTGAAGGGAGGATGACAAGAGCATGGAACCAGGCTCTTCTTGGTCATGCCAAGCAATAGGACAAAAGGCAATGGGCAGAAACTGATGCCCAGGGAGTTCCACCTAAATATGAGGAAGAACTTCTTTACTGTGCAGGTGACTGAACACTGGAACAGATTGCCCCAAGAGGTTGTGGAGTCTCCCTCACTGGAGGTAATCAAGAATCATCTGGTTGCAATTGTGTGCAATGTTCTCTAGGACAACCCTGCTTGAGCAGGGAGACTGGGCCAAGTGAACAACTGTTATGGGGAGAGCCTTATTCTAAAACTTTTATTCCTTTTTACTGGACAGACGAATAGAGGATCCCCCTCTCATCTCCCTTTCCCTTCCCCCCCTGTTTTTTTTTTCNCATGAAGCTCCTGGAGTAGGTCCAGTGGAGGGCTATAAAGATATTAAGAGAATGAAGCATTTATCTTATTGGGATTGACTGAGGGAGCTGGGCTTGTTCAGCCTTGAGAAGAGACAACTGAAAGGGCAACTCACCAATGTGTATAAGTATCTGAAGGGAGGATGACAAGAGCATGGAACCAGGCTCTTCTTGGTCATGCCAAGCAATAGGACAAAAGGCAATGGGCAGAAACTGATGCCCAGGGAGTTCCACCTAAATATGAGGAAGAACTTCTTTACTGTGCAGGTGACTGAACACTGGAACAGATTGCCCCAAGAGGTTGTGGAGTCTCCCTCACTGGAGGTAATCAAGAATCATCTGGTTGCAATTGTGTGCAATGTTCTCTAGGACAACCCTGCTTGAGCAGGGAGACTGGGCCAAGTGAACAACTGTTATGGGGAGAGCCTTATTCTAAAACTTTTATTCCTTTTTACTGGACAGACGAATAGAGGATCCCCCTCTCATCTCCCTTTCCCTTCCCCCCCTGTTTTTTTTTTCCCTTTGTCTTGCCTGTTTTTTCTCAGGCAGCATGCCCTGTTGAGTCCTAGGGCCAAGGTAGATGGGTGGAAGTGTGGCTGCGCCTGTCTATGAACCGGGCGGTGGGCGCCCATCCATGGACCAGGCAGTGGTGCAGCTTGGTGGCCCCTCACCCAGGGAGGGAGGAAGTGCATACTTAGTGTGCAGTGCCACCTCAGTGCTGTTGCTGTCCTGGGTGGTGAGGCTCAGTGGCCCTGTGTGCATGCAGGGGAGTGCCCCGGCAGGCATAGCATGGTGAGCACTGTGGTGGGTCAGACCAGTGCTGGTGCTGGTGTTGCACTGCCCACACCTCCCCCCACGGGTGCCCATGTCCCACAGGGTGCAGGCCAGCCCTGCTGCTACTTTCTGCCTGCAGATTTACATACAAGCATGAATGGATCTCTGTGGAGTATTAGAACCGTGGGAGATAGCGATTTTGCATGTGAAGCATTGAGAGACTTTTTTTGCTTGCTGTCTTCTAGAGGTTGGGAACAGGGCACCATGTTGAGTACGTGACTGGGAAAGGAAAATAAAACTCGTGCTCCTGGATGAAAACAGGATGGGCCAAGAGGCCAGGGCAGGCTGAGTAACAGCCAATAGGAAGGTGTGACTACATGAAAACACGCCCGCAAGGTGTGGGACTAGGGGAGGGGCCCGAGCCCTTATAAATACAGCTGCTGGGGCTCACAAAGTCTAGGGCTGGCTCATGGATCTCCCAAAGTGAGGATGTCTCATTTGCTCCTTCGATCTCCACCACCACTGTGGTCCAGACCACGAGGTCTTTGTTTCTCCATCTCAGCGCAGCCTCCCCCCTGCCAACCACTGGATCTCCCTACAGCCACCAAGATGTCTCAGGAAAGGTTCTCTGGGTGTTAATCCTCACTGATTTGCCTATCCTGAACCCTCTTCCCCTGACCGTTGAATCCCAGGGGAGGGACACCCCAGCCTCCTTCGAATTTGGCCCCATCAGGTTTACTTTCAGCTATCTTCAATCATCATTTCCAGCAGGGGATTGTTTGTACATCCTGTTATGTTGTTAGTGTTATTGTTCTTGTTGTTATCTCAAACATATATATATATAAATGTATTGTATTTTTTTTTCTCCCAGTAAAGGTCTTATTTCTCTCTCTCTATGAATCAGGTATCTCTAAATTCAATTCATACCACTCCAAAGCGGCCCAAGACACTGACCCACTGTGATCCCTTCCAACCTTACCCATCCTGTGATCCTGTTATTCTGTGACGAGTAATGACTCTTCCACCCCTAAGGGAAAGTCTGCTCTGGTTTGACAACTGCATCTCCCCTCAGACTATTACAAATTAATGAAGGAGTTAACTTCAGACTCAAATGAGTCAGGTAGGTCCTGAGACTCCTCAGTAGTCTGTATTGGTTTTTACCTGTATAGAGCTATCTCCCCTCTTTGTGTTTCTTTCTTGTCTTAATGATATTAAGACTTTCCTGATGTGTTATTTTTAGAAGTCTTTTTAAATCCTGTGCTTATAAGCTTTCTAAGAAAACTCTGAGCCCAGTGTGCCTTCTGGTGATGTATTGCTATGTTCTCACAACACTTCCCATGGTTCAGCATAATTTCTAGGAAGACAGCATTACGTATAAAGCATGAATACAAGGGTTTTTTTCCAGAAATTGTACTGGAATATTAGTATTTCCATATTTGTCTTGAGTTGCAATGTTTCTGTAGAAGTTGGACTACAGGAAATGAGTCTGCATAAAAGGGATTCTTTAGTTTTGCAGAGATACCCTCTTTAATTTGAATGTTGACTGTGGCTTGGTGCCAGTACATCCAGCTGTGTTGCACTGCAGGAAAGTATAAAACGGGAACTTTGCTGTATGAAATTGCTCTTCCTCCCACTGCATCGTTCCAAGAAAATTAAATTTGGAAAATTAAATTGGGGAAACTAATTAGTACAAGGCTGACTTCTCTCATCTGTTAGAGCCTTCTCTGAGTAGGGGACATCTGCTCTCACTGCAGGAACCTCTTCCTTCCAGCAGACATCTACAGAGAAAGGTAACCGGGGCCCGTGTATCTCGTTCTGGTGCAATGTTTCATCTTCCCAGGTTCTTGATAGTACAGTCAACAGAGTGAACAGCATCAAAATAGAGACTATTTTGCAATGTCTACCATTTTATAGTTATCCAGAGAATCCTCCAAGCATTATGCATACTGAACGTGTTTACCTGGAGCTGTTATTCACAGAATATTCTGAGTTGGAAGGGACACGCAAGGATCATCGAGTCCAACTCCTTNCTTAAACTGGGGAGCCTAGAACTGGACACAGTATTTATATTCTTTATATATAATCTTTATATTCTCAGGAATACTTTTAGGAGTGTTTATCATCAAATTATTATGTAATGACTATAATGGTAATTGACAGCTACATTTTAATTAAGCATCTCTCAATTCCAGGTTTCAAAATAAGTGTAATAGTCATTAAATTACAGTTTTCTCCCTGTTTATATAGAGCTTCTAAGGGTCTTGATGAAAAATCTACTACTTGTAACAGCTATCAACTTGGCATTTGTAGGCATTTAGGAGATTTGGACCTAATTCTGTAGCCAAAGGGCCCTGGTGACTTGAATCAGGCTTGGTTAATTAAGCCAATTTCTGGGTTATATAGAAGATTTGTAGAAAGGTTGTTTTGGGAGCTTGAGACATATAAGATGTCACTTGGGATGGAGGAGAGGAGGAACACTATGTAAGGAGGTCTGAAGCAGGATAACTTTCCTGCCTTTCAAAGGACAGATTATTCTGTTGTGTCATTTATCTAATGATTCAAAAATGTTGGGATCTCTGAAGTGCAATTTTTGTCCATTCACAATCACACACACAGATGGCAAGAAACTTGCTATTAAATCCATTAGCAGCTCTTTACAGCAGCTCTTGGAGTATGTGTAAGTTTTCTCTGTCTTTGAGAAACTACTCATGACAGCTTAAAATAAATCTCAGAGAACTGAATACTTATATTCCTGCAGAGATCTTATACTACAGTCATACTTCCAGATTCATGGATTTGGGTCTTGTGAGAGTCCCACAGAACATTAAATCCATGAATTTGGGTCGGACATTAATGTGGCAAATTATTGCCATAAATATGGCAACTTTACAACATAGGCTATCTGGGTTCAGTGTGCGGTAATTATCAGTTTATGCCTGTTCCATCTGAAAGTAGCTAAATAAAGAATCTCACCAACAAAACACTTAGGGTAGGGAAAAATCCCAGATTTGTCATTCTCAAGGACGTAAACTGAGATGTCATCAGGTCCAGAGAAGATACACCCCATGCTAATACATGGTATGAGGAGACCATACCATACTCTTTATCTTCTTTCTCTTATTAATTGATTAGATATGCACATTTTCTCCATGTGTTCAGGCTGCCTAGTAACACTGCCTCTTGGATCTTGGGCTATCTTGTGAAATATTGCCTTGTGATAGTGTTGAAAATATGGAGTTGTGAACAGTTATCCAGGATGTAAGGGTTTGGCAGGTACCGTAGCCTCACAGGGTGTACATTTGCTTTGAGTCTTATTGCACTCAGTGCCAGTCTTATAATCTCTTCCCCATGATGCAGTCTCCTCTTTCAAGTTTAAAATTTAATAATCAGATTTTGAGTATTGTTTCCAGACTTAACTGTTTTAATTTAATTAGATCCTCATTAGCTTTGGATCAAGACCTTGCTGCAGTACTCACTCTGCTATGCTTCATTTAATTGTATTTAATGAATTCTCTTTGTTTCCCCAGAGGCTGAATAAACCCACAAAGACTCAAAAAGAATACAGAGGGCTGTTCTCAGACACTGTGTTTTCAGGTTGGTCTAGAAGAACCAGGCTTAAAGCATGTTTTGCCTCTACTGCTTAGCTCCCTATCTCTCCATAGTACTGCAAGACCCCTCAACCTGGCAGCAGGAATCCAATCCAATTTAATATGAAGAAATGGTTCTTTCTCTCTGTACAGCTAATAATCTGGTTTTATACCTGGTTTGTTTGTCCTATCTTCCTTTGTGCCTTTCTACATTCAAATGGTTATTTTAAATTGAATTTTGTTTGAAACATCTGCAGGAGACATGCATTGTACTGAGCACTTCTGCAAAGCATATGGGTGTTCAGTTAAGTCTCATTTCCACATTTATGTGCTGTAATTGTTAGTTTTCTAACAAAAATACTCACCAGAAGAGTCCAATTTTTCCATTTTTTTTTCCATCGTTGAGAGCAAGTGGAGTTCTGCGATTCCACCGAGTCCCTATTTTTACCACCATTGCTATGGCTCCATTTCCCATACAAGAAAAGGTAGTTTTCATGGTCTGGGGTAAATCCTGCTGTGTCCTGGGATACTTTTGACAGAAACCCAGACATGCCTGTTTCCACAAAAGTAGTATTGCTGACTACCTATAGGCAGGGTGGGAAGGGCAGAAAGCCACTGGTTTGAGCTGAAGACCAAGGGAAAACAGTCTGAGAAGTGAAACTGACAGAACCTGATGCTGTGGAAATTTGCACACATTTCTCCTTCCATATCTGCTTTTTAGAGCAGCACCAGCTTCTGTTTGCCTAGTTCTACTGCACAGATACATACAGACACACACTACAGTAAAAGAATCCCATATGGCAAAGCATATGTTCAAGTTTCACTGCTGGGCATATTGCAGCAGGAGATCACTTCTCCTGCTTCTCAGGAACAAAGCAATTATCAAGAGTGAACAAGTTAGCATTTCCTCAAAATCGTGGGGCCACTACAGGCATGAGAGGTGTGAAGGCTAGCTGGGGATGTGACAGCAGGTGAAGAGAGAACGCAGATCCTCTGTTCTTGCTAGGCCAGATGCTCAGAGAAGAGTTGACTTTTCCCCTGCTTTAAGAAGGGCTAATAAATCTCACATGTCACTGTCCTCTATTTTTGCAGGTGGCTTTCATTCAGTTGTAAAAGCCCAGAAGAGATTAGACAGGAGTCTGGCACTCATACAGAAGAATTACATATTCCTCTGGATGTTACTATAGTAGTATCAGGACCTTTTGCCTAAGCTTTAATTAGTATCACCTTCTAATAGCATGTTTCACCCAGAAATGCCAAAGGGTTTAATAAAATTATCTCTTTGGTTGTGTTGTGATGCACTCCAGGGATTTATTATAATTAAAGCTGATTAGGAATGTTGCAATTAAATTATTTTCTATTGGATTATGCATATTCTGCTAGCATTGCAATGACCCTTTTACTTTGACCCAGGAGCCTAAGTTGCCTTCAGGGAGAAGGCTGCTGAGCCAATACTGAGCATTCAAGACATAGTTCTTTTCCAAAGTAAAGTCTAAATTGGATGCTCAAGAGGACTTGAATAAGTCTGCCAAGACTGCAAGTTCTTTTGGCTTTGTGGAAGGAAACCTGAAGGCAGAGTCTCCTGTAAGGAGATAGTTTTGAATGATCTTTATTTGAAATAAATCTTCTCAAGTCTCATTCTCTGATGACAGTTTGCACCTGTCTTTCTGATGAATATCTCTTCTTATTTTCTTTTTTATTTCTGGACTTTTAGACTTATTTATTCCAGCCAACCCTCCTCCTTTCCTAATACACAGAGGAGTAGAGTCATTATCAACATGCTTAACTTCTCCAAAATCTCCGGGGAAACACGGGATATAGCCAGCAATAATGACCAGCAGCTGTTGTCATTGCTTTCTGTTGGCACAGGCATACAACCTCTGATATTGTCATTTTTAAAAGGCTGCCTCCCTTTTTTGATGCGCTTAGAAAAATTCTTTTCAGAAATGGATAAGATTAGTCAGAAATTACTCTTGAGCTGAACTGACTTGGGCTAGCAAACCACTTACTCTTTTCTACTTGGCTTTATAGTAGGAACGGAGACTTTTAATTTGCTTATAGGTGACTTAAAAATGCTTTTTTTTTTAGAAACTCACAGTCCGAATGTATGGAATCATACTCTGTTCCTTCTACAAAGAGATATCTGTAATCCTTGCTTTCTTCAGCTTTGATACACTCACTACCGTACATCAACTCTCAGAGTACGTTGTACTACTCTTCAGTAAGTAATGCCACTGGTACTTATGACACATAAGCACACTAATTTCTACTAGAAGCGAGAAACATTTCTTCATTTGAAAGCCACTGTGCTCGGACATACTTCAATTATGCTCTATATTTGTATTTTTCAACAGCAGCATCTCACTAATGTGTCAGTTTAAAAATATTAATTATCATACTTTTATTTAAGACATACAGCAAGCCTATAGCTGATTGTTCTCAGGTGTCCAGGAGCAGCTCCAATGCTTATAGAATCAGAGCAGCAAGTCCTATTTATAGATATTTATTCAAGTAGACACAGAATAAGAAAGAATTACAACTTTGAGAACTGCTGCTTTTAAAACTAGCTAGGGGAGCATAACTTAATGCTCAATTGATAATGTAGACTCATGAATATATTCCATGTTATATGGCTGAGCTATAGTTAGTACTTGGAAATTATGTTTTTTAAAAATGCAACTTTTGGAAAGAGGAATGGTCTGAAAACCCTTTAAAGAGGGAACACATTTTCTTTAATTCTTTTATAACTTAAGCAAAATTTACAAAATGTTTGTAACTGAATCCTCTTTGTGATTGTCTTTTCTTTAATGACTTTTATTCCATCATAAGAAAGCTGAAAACTTTCACTGTCTTGTATCTAAGATATGCAAAATGAAAAAGACTTTAAAAAGACTTTGCAAGTGTAGGAAGTATGATACAGAAGTATAGAAGCAACAGTCAGTGTAGCATTCATGCTTAAATATATGCTGAATTTTAAGCAGTTAATTGGATGAGGATGAAAAGTGGTACATGAAATGAATTTGGAATGTAGAAAGGAACTCCTAACCTCCTTATACTGTTTGTACTGTAAGATTAAGTCACAGTGCAATTCTCCGAAAACCAGACACTGGCAGAACTTTCTGCCTGAAGCATTCCATGGCACAAAATTTTAGAAATCCTCCACCAGTATTCCACAAAGCTCTGGAAACTGCATAAGAATTTG